>VDFB02044741.1:24386-67829 GCA_007258455.2 Sequoia sempervirens | reverse complement strand
TGTGTGACTCTTGTTACACGGTTCGGATTGTTCTCTTTGAGGACCCTCCTACCATGGTTGCACCACTCCCCCCTAGGAGTGCACCCATTTCTTACTACAACAATGATGCTTCCTACTCCCCCTATAGAGTAGGCCCAATCATTAGTCTAGAAAAATGAAGAATTTTTAGATCCATTGGATTGATGCACCTCTATGTGCACCTAGTTCAAAGAAGCAGGGCGAATGACCCCAAACTTCTCCCTGAGATACTCAAAAGTATCCTTCAAAAGAGCCTTAGTAAATATATCTACAATCTGATCCTTTATAGACACATACTCCATCATAACTTCATTCTTCAATACCTTCTCTCTCAAGAAATGATATCTGATAGATATATGTTTTTTTCTTGAATGCATTACCAAATTCTTTGAAATGTTTATAGCATTTATATTGTCATAGAAGATAGGGATAGGATCATCACATATTGAACCTATGTCCTTCAATGTTTTCTTCATCCATAAAACCTGTGTGTAGCAAGATTTTTTAGCAATGTACTCAACTTCTACAGTGGATAGAGAAACTGAATCCTATTTCTTGCTTAGCCATGAAACCAATATTCCTCCAAGAAAGAATTCACCACCACTTATACTCTTTTGATCACCCACACAACTAGCCCAATCTGCATCAGTGAAAGCATTCAAAGTGAAATCAATATCCTTAGGATACCATAAACCATAATCCAAAGCGCCTTTAAGATATCTGAATATCCTCTTTATAGTTGTAACATGTGCTTCTTTTGGTTTTGCTTGAAATATTGCAACCAAACATACTACATGCATGATATCTGATCTAGTAGTAGTAAGATATAACAGTCCATCAATCATAGATTTGTACATTCTCTAATCAACTTTAGGAGATTCATCATCTTTACTCAACTTTCATCCAGTCACCATAGGGGTACAAACTAGTTTAGAGTCATCCATAACAAACTTCTTCAACAACTCTTTGACATACTTTTACTGTGAGATGAATATCCCCTTATTAGTTTGATTCACTTGAATTCCAAGAAAGAAATTCAACCTACCAATCATAGACATTTCAAACTCTTTTTGCATCTCCTCTGCAAATATTTTACACATACCATCATTTCCTCCAAAAATGATATCATCCACATACACAACTACTATCAACATTTTGTTTCCTTCCACCTCAAAATACAGATTACTATTTGTGGAGCCCTTGCTAAATCTTTATTGTGTTAGATACCTATCGAATCTTTCATGCCATGCTCTGGGATCCTTTTTGAGACCATACAATTCCTTTTTCAGCTTACATAACATGTTTAGTTTGTTAGATAACTAAAATTCCTCCGATTTTCCATGTATACTTCTTCCAATTTTTCATTTAGGAAAGCAAAATTAACATCCATTTGATATACCTTGAAATATTTATGAACAGAAAATTCCAAAAACATTTGAATAGCCTCCATTCTTTCCATCGGGAAAAATGTCTACTCAAATTCAATTCCTTCAACATGTGAATAACCCTTGCATACAAGGCTTGATTTGTTTCTCACCACTTCACCATTCTCATTCATCTTATTCCTGAACACCCACTTTGGACCAATAACATTCTTATTTGTAGGTCTAGGAACTAGTTCCCATGTCTGATTCTTCTCTATCTACTAGAATTCCTCTTTCATTTCTCTAACCCAACTCTCATCTTTGCATGTTTCACACACAGACTTAGGTTCTATCTTTGAAAGTAAACACAGATTTACCTCAGTTGTTGCCACTTTTCTTCTTTTCTTTACACCTTCACTTTTATCTCCAATTATTTGTTCTTCAAGATTATTCTTCTATACATATTTAGGAGTCTTACAAGTAAGTTTCAAAGCTTCTTCTTCATCATCTTCAATTGTTTCTTCTTCCTTATTCTCTTCTAGTACTTGTTCGTAGATAGGCTCATCTGGTTCAACTTCACTTATCTCAACTAGTATATGCATATCCTCATCAACTTTCATATTTTCACTCTCAACAATCTTCCTCAATTTTTTATTAAAGCATCTATAAGCTTTGTTACTAGTTGAATACCCAAGGAAAATCTCTTCATCACATCTAGAATAAATTTTTTCAATGTTCTCATCATCTCTTTTAATGTAACACTTTCTTCCAAACACCTTAAAGTACTTCACAGTAGGAATATTGCCAGTCCACAACTCATACAGAGTGTGTGTTGTTACCTCTGATCTGAAATCCCTTAAGAATATAAACAGTAGTGATGTTACATCAAGTACGTTTACTTCTTTCATCATAGTTCTTGTAGCCTCCTGAATAGTTTGGTTCTTTTTATCAACAAGTCCATTCTGCTAAGGAGTTCTAGGAGTAGAAAAATGTCTCTTTATGCCATGCTCTTCACAAAATGTATTAAACTCACTAGAAGTGAATTATCCACCTCTATCAAATCTTAAACATTTGATTCTCAGCTTCACTTCATTCTCTACCCTTGCCTTGAACAATTTGAATCTATCCAGAGCTTGAGATTTCTCCCTAAGAAATGTAACCCATGTCATTCTTGAATAATCATGAATCAAAAGCATGAAATACCTATCACCATTTATAATTCCTATTCTTGTAAGACCACAGAGGTATGTGTGAACCAATTCCACCATTCTGGTAGTTGATTGATCTTTTCCTTTAAAGTTGCATCTTGTTTGCTTTCCCAACTGACAACTTCTGTAAATAGTATTTGTAGGCTTTGTGATTTTATGCAGATGGCAGACATCCTCTCTTGAAATAATCCTAATCAAATTATCAAAATTTAGATGTCCGATCCTCCGATTCCATAGCAAACTTTTATTAACTTGAGCTACAAGGCACTGACCATCAACACCTTTAAGCTAATAAATATTTCCATATTTTCTTCCTATAGCAACCACAATTCCAAAACCTTTTCTGATCTCACAAGTATTATCCTAAAACACAAGCTTGAATCCTTTGCTACACATTTTTCCAACACTCAAAAGACTATGCCTTAAGCCCTTAACATAATAGACATCATTAGTACTATGTTTTCCATCAAAACTAATTGTCCCTTTTCCAACAATATTTTCTCCAGAATCATCTCCAAACATGACTAATCAACCATCATACTTTTCAAGTTTATTGAACTTACTTTTATCTTTGGTCATGTGATTTGAGTAGCCAGTGTCAATCACCCAATAGTCTTTATCTTGTCGAGCATGAAAGGTAGTAACTAGAGTACCTTCCATCTCTTCCTTCTTGTTCTCTGGACCACTTTCCCTTACACATCTTCCAAAGTTAGTAGACATTGATTTATTCTCTAAGGCTATGTTAGGTCTCCAAAGTGTAGGTTTTTAAACCATAAGGGGGTGCCAATCCCTTAATACACCTTTGGCCCACGAACAAGGTAAACAAGACTGATTACCTTTTGCTCTTCAATATCTACCAAACCTAGGTGGGTATGCTTGAACAATTAGGTAGATTCATAATTGGATATGGTTCCTAGATTGAGAAATCTACTCACTATGGCATGTGAAGGTTGAGCAGATGCAAAGATTTGATAGCTAATTACTATTGAGATTATTTTGAGAACTTAATATTGTGAGTTATGTTTTATATGCAATATCCTAAGTATTACCAGTTCCTACTACTATTGGGTGAGTGGAGTGGATGAGTGAATGATGATTTTGGAATGGATATAGAGTTGTAAGATAAGAAATCCTATTATTCAACTTAACTCGAATTATTGGGCACTTGAGATGTTTGCACCTTGTGCAAACGTGCAAGATAGTTTATTACAATGTTCTTCTTTAATAACCCTAGTGATATCCCCTCAAGTTACTATGAAAGTATGAAAGGATATTTAATTCTTAAGTTAATGGAAACCAATAAAAATAACTTCTTTAAAAGGATTTTAACCCTGGGTAGAGACCAATTAAAGTAAACTATCAAAAAGGATTTTAATTCACATCAACTTAGAAACCTATCAACTCTTTCACATAGTAATATAAAATGTGCTATGATAAATCATGCAGATTTAAATAAATTGAATAGACCACTTTGGAGACAATAAAGTAATAAATGAGAATGAAAATCAACACAGTATTTGAACACTAAAAATGAATTACAATTTATAAATAGTATGCTCCATTGTATTACTTCAAAATATAAGCATTATAACAGAAGTCTTTGAAATGTGATGTGGATGGGCGAATTGTGCAATTTATTTTCTTACTAATGTCTACTCTAATGAGATGGAATGAGATGATGATGGTATGATGATCAAAATCGGGCCCTGGTTTTCCTATTTGTATGGAAAGCAACAAGCTTCAAGCCCATTACAAAAAAGCCACATTGTTTCATAACTTAAAAAAAATTAGAGTAAACAAAAAAATATTAAGAGTTTTCTAGTGGATTCACTATAGTTCGTTAATCTCCAACAAGTGCCCATGGTCATCTAAGACCTATTCAAGGCTCGTGCACCATGATTGTGTATCCAAAACTATCAAACTCTAGCCCTTGTAACTCCTCTCTTACTTGGCCTCTAAAATGAACAAGTTGATCTTTGACAAGTGCTCCACATAACCACTTTTAGCATGAGTGTTTGGCTTATGTATGATGTCTTTCATAGCATACTCCAATTCAAAGATTATCCCAAGTTTTTGGTGCATCCTCTTACACACTTCATCTTCATCATTAATTGCATCAAGAATAAGTGGTAGATAGTTGGAAATTTCATCCTTCCATGTATCTTGATATTTCAATTTTATTTTTTCAAAAAAAATGGGCAAGGCTATACTCAGTGGGTGACTGAAATCACTCAACTCCCATGTTAAGATATTGTGGAAGTCCTTATGAGCTTTCATGAGTTCTTGGTATTCTTGTAGCACAAAAAATCTATCCTCTTTCTTTGCAATGATCTGATACCCTACCTCCTTCATCCTATAATTCAATCTGGTGTTTTCCAATAATGTTGCATATGATTTATCATGAATATACAAAACTTTTTTAGCATGTTTGTACATGTCTTCGAATCTCATGTAGACTATTCCTGATGCCATTTCAAAGGTATTCATTTTGAGCTTTCCTTTTAACTATTCTTGTTCTTTCTACACTTTCTCATGCCTCTGTTTCCAATTTTTAGTTGCTAACATTGCCTCAAGAACTTTCCTTTCATGTTCAACTAGTGGAGAATAGAGCCCTAAAGAAGAAGAAGGTAGTCTATACCTATAGCTGATTAGCTCTTGCTTCAACCTTTCATTTTCTTCTATCAAACCCTTGTCATCCCTTACCAATTTTTGAATCTAAGCCTTTGTGAATTTGGCCACATTCACATTCAAATTAGTAGTTTCCATGGGATCTGTTTCTCCAACTCTTTGCACCAAAAGATGTCAAAAAATCTAATCATGATCAACTATGAAAGTCTTTTTCCCTGGTGAATGGAGTGCTTATATCTGCAAAGTAGTATTATCAGGATTAAATCCTAATCTAGAGTAGATATTAACACTAGCTTCATCTATTAAGTTCAAGGTTTTATTCTTTCTCTTCATGAAACTATCAAATACAATGGTTGGGTTGATATCCCATCCTAGAAGGAGCATAACCCCAACTTCTTTCAATAATGCTCTTCCTGTCTCAATAGTTATGTGTTTCATCTCTCTATCAATTTCATGTTGATTCTCTTTTAAAGCATATGCTTCCTTCTCAAGTTCAATGTCCTTCAACCTCTCCCTTACCATCTTTCCTTTATATTCATATATGAAAGCTTTAAACTCAGGAGTTTGTAGAAAGGCATTATTTGCAATGAACTCTTGACTAGCCCGGTGCCTCACATCATTAGATAGCTCATCAAAAGCTTCAAAGTTTACTACACTCCTTTCAAGTGGAATTTCATATGGAGGAATGATGGGAGTGTTGATCTGTGTGACTTCATCCTCCTCTTCAACATCATATTCTACCATGATTGGGGTATTAACTAAAAATCTTATCTTTGGAGTATGTTGAGATGGAAAATGGCCTAGAAGTGTTACATTTTTTGCTTGCCTCCAAGAGCCATCATTTCTTCTTCTCTCAAATGCCACCAGAGGTACATCCTTTATTATCTCTTCTTCATGCAAAAGCAATTGTTCAACTCTCTCCATGGGGTCCTGAATTTCATTAAAATCTTCTACATAAGATGGGTTATTTTTCAATCTCTAAGCCTCAGCCATAACAATTTTGTTGTATGTATTTTCTCTCATGATCACTTGACTATCCTCACAATTTATGATAACATCATCAACATCAAACTTATGCTCATATCCTTTTAGTTTTTGAGAAATTTTGGCATCATTTATAAAGTTCTTAGGGTCAAAATTCTTCCTCTTATTTCCAACCAACAAGCCATAATAGTTTAACTTGCTTCCAACCATTTCATACCCTAAATCAACAATAACAGTGAAATCACCAAAGCACAAAGTAGAAGGCATGAAGGTCTTCCTTCCATAGTTTTTCAAATGCATAAAGGCTAAATAAGACAATTCTCTTATAATCTCAAGATAAGAAACTCTATCTGGCATGGTCTTAGGCAGTAAATATCATGTTGCCTCAAATCCATAGACTCTAATGATAGTACAATCTACAAATGAGTATGAGTCTCCCCAATTGTGGTTTATCTTCCCATCATGGCCTCTATCCTTTGGTTAGATAAACCTCTATACAAGTAGTGGGATCTCCCACATCTACTATCCTAGTTAGATGTCCACATTTGCACTGGTCTTGAATTACCATCACTATCTAGATCTTTCACTCTCAATTCTTCTCCCCAAATTCCCATCACTTGGCCCTCATAGAGTATCATATGCATAAGAAGTGAATAATGTTTGAAATTGATAGCTTCACTATTATTCTTAATAGCATTAAAAGTGCTATTAATGGCCTTTGATAGATCTACTATGCATAATCATAGGTCCTGGCATCTTGACTTTGAATTTCTATGGCTAGAACCATGGGATCTATAGTCATATTAGTAGGGGACTTGATTCCCAATACTTGGCTAGCTGAATAGTATGTGTACTGATAATATTCTTCAAACAATTTTATAGAAAATGGGGGCTTTTCATTGCTAGTAAACCTCATTGGTTTATTTCTTGGACCCTTGGGTCTATGCAAAGGAAGCTTCCACCTCTTGTAGCTCATATCCATAGAGTACTGATACTCCTCCAACAAGTCTCTCAACCATAATTTTATTTTCAAAGAAATGTCCAATTGGAAAACCATACAAATATAATCCTTTCTTATGATCATAAACTATGACCCAACATGCAAATTAATTTCCCTTGTTTTGGGATTATAATTCTATTCCAATGCTTTACTTAATTCTGCATTCACAAAATCATTTGGTATTACTAGTTTCCTTAAATTCAAGTTCCATGGGTTCGAGACCGAGCTATATCTAGATATTTCTTTCTATAATGATATATGAATAAATTGTAGCCTTTATGTGGAGTCCATACATCTCCCATATTCTTATCCTTATCTTATGGGGTCTCACATGATGGATTTAATTGAGCTATTCTTCATGCTTTTGGCCTAGACCCAAGACATTGATCTATTAAGTCCTAACTGAGAGGTCTACTTTTAGTTTTTTTCCTCTTGGCTCTTTCCTTTTCTAGGGTTTTATCCATTCTAACCGTAAAAATATTGTACTTCAAGCTATATTTGAAAAATTACGTTCAACTGAGCCAAGGTGTACTTACTTGAGTGAATGCCAAAAATTTTGAGCTGCTTGCTTTCATCCCACTTTGTCCTCTACATGCTTAGCCACAATGTGCAGTGAATTTTTTTTTCTTATAGGCTGAATTTATCAAATTTTAGCACATTTGATCTAGCTCTGGTTCATAAATGGTGCTCACACCACCCTTCCTATCAACTTACGTATTAATGAAAATTGTCTTTTCGATGACTTAATCTGTCAAATCAATCCAGTGACAATTATTTCATAGTTTTTCATTGAGACTCTAATCATGATGCCTATATCTCTTTTTGATATCCTTGGCCATCTTTTGAGAAACATCTAAGAGACATTCAAGTTTCTCTCATCAATATTGCAAATGTCTCTTTTATATTTACTTCCCAGTATGCTCCCTTACGGTTCTCTTTTTGTTGATGAGGCTGGTGGATTTCTCTTGTTGAAAAGCTTGTCTCCTCGACATGTATTTATCTCTTTCCTCAATGATAATAGTTGTTGATGATATCTATGTGACTTTGTTATGTTGGGGAGACCCGTGGTTACCTCTCTCTAATGTCCCTTAGTCTCATCAATAACTTGTGCCTAAATGTCATGGAAAATTTTGATGATGCCTTCTCAATATCTTTGTGTCTCCTCGACATATTTTTGTTAGGATGTTGATGAGACCTCATCCAATATGTGTTCGATATATCTATGTCTTGTCGAAAATTTTCTCCTTGAGTGTCAAAGAGACTTCTTTGCTTCTCTCCTTGACATGTTGATGTCTCTTAGACATATCAATCTTTCGGCTAGCAAGAAGGAATTTGAATATGTCTCTTACAAATTTGGGATTCTTATCTAAATTTTTCATTAGCCATTTCTTCTTGTGTTGAAGAGACTATGGTGAGACTCTCTTTGATATGGGATTGTCTTGGCAACATGCCATGAGCTGCTAGGAGAAAATTTCAGGCAGGGACATCTCTTTATTGTAATGATCAAGGGTTTTACTTTGGTATTTATATTAATGTCAACAATTATGAAATGGAGATGGAGCATATGGTGGATGTGGAAGGATGAGTGAAAATGGAAGTGTACATGACAACCAATGTGGATTTTTTAGCTCCAATAGACTAGAAACAAGCATTTATCTTCATTACCCTCAAAATCAAATTTATCATTAGAAATCCCAGCATATTCTCTAACATAGTACAACTTCTTGAAATTCTTATCCTTTTTGTCTTTATTATCTTTGTTCTTCTTATGTACATCTCTATTTGGACATCTTGAAGCATAGTGACCAATATTTCCACAACTAAAACATTTAAAGGTAACATACTTTTGTACTTACCGATACCTTTCTTCAACTTCCTTGTAAATTCTACTTCCAACTCATCTGAACCTTCACTATCCAAATCATCTTCTTTCTTTGTAGCTTTAAATGTTAATGTTGTCTTCTCCTTTTCTTTTCCAAACTTTCTCATCTCAAATGTAGTCAAGGTGCCAAATAGATGTTCTTTAGTAAACTTCGTAGGGTCATACACTTCTTCAATAGTTGAGACCTTATCACTATAACTCTCTGGTAGAGTCATCAAAATATTCTCCATCACAACTTCATCTATTAGAGTACCACCTTCAATTTTCACTCCATTTACTTCAATATCAACCCTCTAAAAATAACTTGAAATATCTTCACCTTCTTCCATTTTCAAATTCTCATTTCCGTGCTTAGTTGTTAGCTTCTTTGACAATTTCACTCTATCATTTCCTTCATAGATATCCTCCAAATTTTTCCAAACTTCATAAGCAGTTCCCAAAGAAATAACTTTTGTTCACTCAATCTTAGATAAAGCACTGTAGATTGCATACCTTGCTTTTTCATTTTCCTCATAGGTAGCAATCTCGTCTACAGAAGGACAACTTTCTGGTGTAACATATTTTGTCTCAACAACCTTCCAAGTCTTGTAACCAAGAGAGATTATGTAACCTCTTATCTACACTTTCCAGTCACTATAGTCAGATTAATAAAACATAGGGATAACCAATTTGTGTGCTATCGGATTCACCTCAAGTGATTAAGCTCTTCTTATAGGAACCAAAGATATGATACCAATTTTTGAAAGGAACAAGACAACTGAGAGGCGGGGGGTGAATTAGTTGTCACCAAAATCAATCACAAATATCAAACACTTATCAACTTCACATCCACTTTATTCTATTATTAAGTATGAACATGAAATACAAATAATAGAAAGCAATATCAACACAAGAAACACCAGATTTACATGGAAAACCCAATAAGGGAAATACAATAGTGAGGATTAACTCACAATATAAATTAATTCCAAAACCAAATACAAAGAGGATCACTACCCAAAATACAAGGCTCAATACCTATAGAAAGGAATCACTATCCAACAAGGAGGCTCACTTCCTACAAAAACAAAAGATAAAAAAAGTCCACCATAGCAAATTACACACATTTGCAACCTTGATCAAAGGATTGCAGACACCTTCAGCTCACTTCTTTCAGGAGTCTAACACATTAAATTAATGCTACCTCACTTTTGTACATTCTTCACTCCACAAATTGTGGCTTTTCCAATACTTGCAATCCATAACACCTTGACTAGTATTTATACCATCTACAACCTTAGAAACTTTCTCCAAGGTTGGCTACACATGCTTCATTTTACAAATTCAAATTAGGTCAGAAACTCAACATTCCCATGATGGAATAGAATAAGAGTAGACCAAATAAACACTTAACCAAGACCTAAAACAACATCCCAGATCAATCACATGCTGCCTCAATTAATACTTATTATTCACATGAACTGTAAACACTAGGTCGGCCAAACCTAATGAAAACACCAATGGACTACAAAGTACACTCTTATACAACAAGAATATATCATGAAAACCACATAACACATTTCACCATACACAAGAACACATCTTAGATGCCTTTAGATTCATCCACAAAAGATGCAACAACCTTCAAACACAAAATAATTTCCATCAGTCCACCTAAACTGCACAGAAACACAGTAACTCTGAAACTTGTCTTCTAGAGCACCAAACCATGAACACCTTTTCCAGAACATAGATAAGACCTTTACAAGCCATCTTCTAGATTTGCAAGACCTGAAGAAAACTAGTAGAGGACTATGAAGCAGAAACATTTCTTGCGGTCCATAGATAAACAACTCTATCAAACAAATTCACACACTGGTGAACAAAAATTTCACTCTCCATCAAACCAAAAGCTACAATCTAGGATATATCTCCAACAAATGATGATACACACCACTTCAGATCTGTACAAGAATAGGATTAACATAGAAGAAATGTGGAGCACATATTGGAGCACATTCTGAACACATACTCAACTCTTACTTCACTATTTCTCAAAAGTGCTTGGAAACTCAACATATCAACACACCTGCAACACCATAAAGATAGCTCCATGTACACATAACATCTCAACAAAATCTCAGCTATACATGCATGACTTGCAACATCTTGTACTATGTGACATCAATGACAACACTAATGAAAAATCCACCAACCTAACTCATACTTGCAACAATTTCCAATTTACAAAGAAAAATCCAAAGAAAACTTGAGATGTTGAAATTTCCATCCTACACATAGTTATGTACAACCCTTCATGATTATCAAAATTTGGCTTATAATCATGATGTAAAAAGTCCTTCCAGGCATCTTGAAGGTCTAAATTTTCACCTCAAAATACTTACAAACCTTTAAAAAAACAAAATAGATTCTTTTTACAAATTAATTTCCCTCAACCAAATCAACAAGCTAATAACCATGTGGTTGCTATAAAGATGACAAATCCTTTTACCTTTGGGGATAGGAATAGAAAATTTACTCCCCAATTTGATACCCTTCATAATATCATGTTGCATCTCAGAGAAAAGAATATGTTTTCCTTACCTACTATCAAAGCTCCTAATCCTAATACACCATTACCCACAAACTACAAACCAAACTCTTATTGACATTACCACCGACAAAATGGACATGATACAAAACATTGTAAGCATCTTAAACATATTGTGCAAGACATTGATTCTAATTATCTTCTAATTAGAGGTGTGAATAAGCAAGGTAATAAGTTTGTAGCTCCTCCTAACCTAAACTTACAAATCCCATTTCCCAAACATACCATTTCATTTGTCAAAGCTAGTGAAGCAAAGAATGATGTGATGAATGTTGACATAGATGATGAAACTACAAAAAATGAGAACATAGACGAACTAGTTGAAATAATAGAATTTATTGAAGCTAAACCTCATAAGGGATCAACCAAGATGCCTCTTGATATTGCTTTCCCACAAAATGATATACTAAAATATGCACTTAATGGTCCTCTTTACATAGCTAGAAGAATCAATAAAGAGCCTACTAAAGGGATTTTAATTGATCTCATTTATGGAGAGAATGTGATCACTGAAGAATTCCTATTTGTGCATGAAATTTATCAAAATACATATGACAAACTGAAAGCATGGATCAAAACATTAATGGTTTTTATTGTCCTATAATGGGCATGATAAATCTCCCTTTAAAAGTTGGACCAAAAAAATTAAGTGTCTCATTCACCATCATTCCATCATCAAACCAATTTCATGTGAAGTTAGGCAACCCATGGCTTCACTCCATGAATTTCATCCCGTTGGTTGAGCATAAATGTTTTAAGTTTCCCTTTGGAAATGAAATCTTTACTGTGCACTATAGTCACTTTAATCTTGTGTCTTCCCATGGGAACTTTTCATTGGATTTCTTTTTTCCCAAGCCTATTGAACCTATTAGACCTCATGAGGACTACGTTTTCAAATCATATCAAAAGTTTAAGGTCAAGCACACAACAAAATTGGTGCAGGAGCACCCAAGGCCTTCAAGGAGTTGTACAAGAACTAGGAGAGTGTAGGGGTTAAAAGGGCCTTCCAAACAAGTCAAAGCATCAATTATGATCTATTGGAGCCTATAATGGCATTTGGGATGAATAAGTTTAATGAGATTGTTAAAAGTTCTAAGGTTCCTGATAAGGAATCTAGGCTAAAAATGCAATGTAAAGGGAAATTTAGGTTTTAGGGGTTTGATTAGTGATCTTATATTTTAAATAGGTCAAATAAACTTGGATATTGAAGATCCAATAGTTTTTAGGGGGTAGATGTTAATAAATTTCAAGTTTGTGATTTCAAATATTTGAATTTTGGATTAGGCGGGAAAGGGAGTTTTTAGCATTTTTGAGTTAATTAAGCATTATAAACAAATATAAAACAGTTTGGATAGTTGGTGAATTGATCTATAACCCCAGGAGAATCACTTGTACAGAGGTTGATGAAGTTTTGAAGGAATTGTACAGACTGTTCTCAAGAAAAGGCAGTAAATTACAGTTTTTTGAATTATTTTGTGTTTTTTTTGGCAGTCTATTGATTTCCAATTGAAGTTTGATTCAATGTTATGGATTAAGCACTAGTATTTGCATGTTTTCAAACTATTGAATGCTCTGAAAGTTAATAAGAATCAATTCTTGTACATTTTTTGGCTGACTGTCTACAGGAAAAGACAGATTTACATAGTTTTGAGGGTTTTAAATGAATGAATGATCCATTTCATAGGGTGTTATGAATGAAAACTTATGAAATGGATAAAATATAACATGTATCATGAGAATCTAACAAATAAATGTGCAGGGAAGAGGAAAATTAACATGTGCACAGTGAATTAGCAAAGGAAAATGCATGAAAGTGGACCCTAGGGTATAGCAGTGGATAATCTACCTTAACAAGAGGTATACTTTTGAGTTGAAATAGTTGAGCCATGATGAATTAATGGTTAAAAGTTAAAATTTAAGTCTTGGAGGTGTTTGGAAGCCCTAGAATCAAAAAGCCCTAGTTTTAAGCCAAGTTAGGGAGGGTTTTGTAATTGGGCATGTTAAGAGTAACATAGAAGATTAAAAGTGTGAAAATATTTGGTTTGGGAATGTTTTGGAATACTTTTGAGAGTTTCAAGGTCAGGGGAAAAATTTGAAGAGGGGTTGCTTTGTAAAATAGGGCTAATTAGGCCTAATTTTGAGGAAACAACAGGGTTTGATGAAAGTTTGTCTGAAAAAAGTGATGTTTAGGAGTTGACATGGTGTTTTTCATCACAATCCATACCTGAAACAACCATTAGATTGGAGGCTCATTTGCAAGGTTTGTGGAAAAAGTCAAGAATCCATCACCAAAGGCCTAATAGGGCTAGAAGGCTAGTTGAGCAGCAAAAGTGAGTTTTGTTCAAAATAGAGGGTTAGGGTTTGAGAACCTTTTGAGTCAAGTAGGGTTAAGTCCCTTGAGACCATTTAAGTGATTTGGAAACACAAGGGAAGCAAATAAGTCATGAATGTAAAGTTTAGGCTATATCTCCAAGTTGGTGTCTAGTTGAGGGGTTGTGAGTGAACCATTGAAAGTCTGATAACTTGGTGTTTCTTACAAAATCCCTGACCCTCTGCATCAAAAATTATCCCTTAGAAACATGCCACAAGTCATGATTGAGCCACCTATCATTGAAAAAACCATGATTCAACCAAAAACCCTACCAAATATCCAATAACAACCTATGAGAAATCCTTCTACCATTTCCTACAAGAGACCACGAGAAAATTAGAAAATTCCCATTGTGCCTCCTAAAATCAAACAAGTTTACAAAGCTAAAGAGAGAGTGGTCGAACAACCTCCCGTGGTTCCTTTTTTTTCTCCCCTAAGGGAAGAAAAGAAACCTATGCTTGATAAAACCACTCCTACACAAACAAAAATTGATAAAAATTTGAAAATAAATTGAAATGGTAGAGAGCATAGGAATAAACATCATGCTATTGCTTGTATGTTACAAACTAAAGAAGAAAAGAGCAACATAGACAATAAAAATCCTAACATTAACATAAAAAAGAACCTTCTAAAGGCATTATCATTCGACCTCCTATTTTGATTAATTTAGATGATGACATTGATATTGCAAAGATTGATGAACAAGTGCATAATGTGTTGAATTCATTGTTTTCATCTTCTATGAACTTAAATAAAAAACTTCCTAAAAATAGTGTTGAACTTGGTGTGTCCTTGTTCAAAACTTGATGTTGTCCCTTTGGCTAGTTGTTCACCTTCCACATATCCTAGTCAAGATTGAGACGCAAGCGACTTGTTATAGGTTGATTTTCATGTACCTTATTAGTACTTTTAATTTTTTTATTTTTCATGTTTCATTATGTGATTGCATATGCATAATGTGAAACCCCATGCTATTTTTTTTTATGTATCTTTTTTTTTGTGCATTTGTCTATATGTATCTACATTCTTCTATATTTTTTAAACATTTTATCTTTTACATTTGTCTTATGTTTTCCTTTTGAGGATGATGCAAGTTGTTGAGACATTTAGGTCTCTTCCATGTTGACCCAAAAGGCTTTTTCTTTGTTTTTTCTCTCTATGTGTCATTCTTCCTATTCTATGAGTATTTGGGGAATGATGATATTTTTGAGCTCTATAACAACATTGTAGTAGAGATATACTGACCCCAAATCCATAGATCCCTTATGTATTTTTGGGGGAAACCCCTCTCTCCTTTTTCATTACGTAGCTTTATTTTAGAGATATATGACTTGGCATAGGTCTTTTTGAGGAAGCTCTCATGTCTTAGGAGAAAAAATTGGCTACTTTAAAGAAATTTCTCACAACAATGGTGTTAGCAACCGCTTTAATGTGGGGGCATACATTGATGATATCTTTCTACATTTTGCATGTTCTGTGGTGTGATTTTCTTTTTTCTTGTGATGTGTCCTTTTCTTGGTGGTATCATTTGGTTTTATGTCCTCCAAGAGTGTGATATTTCTTAGCATATGACCTTCCTCTTAGTGGTGATGTGAAGCACTATATTCCCTAATTTGTGAAACTTTTACTCTTGACTTGTCCTCTCTTGGAGACATTAGGCATGATGTTCCCTAAGAAGAAGACCTTACACAAAAAAAGAAAAATTCCTTTGAACAAAAACCTATATATACAAAATGTTCATAAGTGTTTGGCATAACATAACTTACTGACCTTTTGAAGCTCAAAACCCTAATTCAAGACCACCTAGCATAACACACCTTGCTTTCTTGTGGAGCCTTTCCATGTGCATAGGTGCTTAGCATAACACAAATTGTTAAGCATGAAACACGAATGTGAGTGGCACCCTATCGAAGTTATCAAAGTGATAGCTTTGGTATGGTAAGTACAGTGTGAGCTGACACAAGGGCATGACTTTCTCACTAAGCCACCTTCCTGGGGAAAGAATCGCCTAGTGGACAACCTAAGGTTCCACTAACCTGGAATGAGCATGCACACTATTTGCATAGTGGACATCAAGTTCTACTTGTGAACACTCTTGGAAAAAAACTAAGACATGTTCCACATCATGTTGGATAGTCAAGGTTTGATCCTCTCTCCTTCTATTGGACAAATAGTTGAGACATTTTCCACATTGTGTTGGACAATCAAGGCTTGATACACCTCCCTTTTTCATTTTGGCCTTTGGTGTTGTATGATTGTGTATCTTTGTCATTTTAGCATACATAAGTTTCTTGAATTTCTACTTTAGTGTGAGTTTGACATGGGGTCCTACTCTCACTAACATGGGGGAAAAATGTAGTAACAAAAAAGGTATCTCTCTTTCCTTATTTTTGGAATGAATAATTATTATTAAAATGAGCCTAATGTTTCCTTGATTTAGTGTTGTAATGTGTTTTACACATTCACATTAATTTTAGGGTACTTTTTAACTAAATGGAATTAATGGTGTCTTATTTAGGGTGTTGTAAGGTGTATCTTTACACTTACACACTAATCTAGGGATTTATTAATTAATTGAGGTTAATTGGCCCCTTTAATTCAAATACAAAACCTAATTAATTGTAAATTTTGAGGGATAAAACCAAAATTCTTAAATGAAATTACACAACACTTAATTTTTGAAGGTGTGTGTCCTAAGTTAGTGACCTAGGACCCATTTCCACCTAGAAAATGGGTCCTCACTAGGCCTTGGGACCCTATTTTCACATAACATTTCATATTTCCCAAATTGTTTCCTAGCTAAGCGAGCTACGACCCATTCACCACATGGTGAATGGGTCCTCACTTAGACCTAGGATCCCTCTTTAAAATAAAATTTTAGCAATATTTTAATGATTTCAAATCCTAGGTTTGATGTCATCTTGTGATATTTGAATTTTGGGATTTAATGTTAATATAAGTATAAATATAAGGTTATTTCACATAGTTTCGTCTAAGCATTCTAAGCAACCTAGCAATTTTGATTCAAGCATCCTAAGATTTCACAAGAACATTTATAAGGAATTCAAGAGTAGATTTGAAGAAGATTATTGCAACAATCAAGATCCATTTCATCATGTCAAAGGAATAATGCATCATGCATGTTGTTGAGCTAATGTGTTGATGTAGAATTCAAGATCTATCAAGTATATTAAAAGGAATTGTTCTAATCAAGTTCATGATCAAGATCTACATTCATTAAGGCCACTTCAAGCTAAGTTACAAATTTATTGAAGGTTTCAATAAAGTATGGTGAGTTGTTACATATTGTTGTTCATTCATCATTCATTTCAAGGTTTAATTACCAAAATAGGGTTTGACCAAGGCAAACACCTATTCCCTAACAAAACAACATTTTCCCCCTCTTTGATGTATGATTTTAAGATTTAGGTTGCAGATCAATTGGAGAGAAAAATTTCAAAAGTTTTCAAAGGTGTTAAAGTTTCTAAGAAATTTGTCAAATCACAGAAATTGAGCTACAAGATTTATTTCTAGGTTATCGACAATCTCCAACTAGGATCTAGCAATGTAGACATATAAGAAAAGAACCAAAAAATCATTTTTCTAGATCCCTATCCAAGACCCATTTTCCATGTGGTGAATGAGTCCTTAGTGAGTTCTAAAAAAGCACTTTTTTCCAATAGGTACACAACATTTGACACTCTTAAAACTTTCTTTTTTACTATTATATCTATTAGGTTTTATTTTTGATATTCATTTACCCATCATAACCCTCATAATTGAATGAAGTTAGAAGTAAAAATTGGTTCATAATTTTGTTACGATGAACCTCTTTTCCTCCTTTTCATGCATAAATAAAAAAATATCTCCAAAATGGATATCAATTTTGGAGAAGTATAAGTAAAAAAAAACCTTTTAACTCATTATGACCATCAAAAGTTTCATAGTGGTGCAGGTAGAGCTTAGGAAACAAATATCCAAAGTGAACAAATATCCATTTTGTTGTCTAAATCAAATTTTTTCAATTTCCATTCAATTTTAATAGCATTCAAGCGAGGTAAGTTGAATTTATTTGTGTTTTTGACAATTTTGTTTTATCTATTTTTTAAAATATATATTAGGGTTTTTTATAGATTTTAGTAATTATTTTAAAATTATGTTAATTATAAAAATTGTAATTTCAAATAGGTTTTAAATTGAAGAAAATTATAGAGGAAACTCTCCACCAAACCCTCCTTTAATTTAGGATTTAATTGAGATAAATATGACTAAATTGAAGAACATTGTTGAGACATACTATTGAAGGGAACCTATTGAGACATACTAATTTCATAAACCTTTACAACTATTATATATATTTTCAACATGAATAGAACTAAACCATACAAGCTAGTAATTAAAGCACAACATAATATAACACATAACACCAAATATACGTGGAAACCCAAGATGGGAAAAACCATGGTGAGAAACTCTCAAAAGCATAAATATATTAAGGAAATTTACAATGATATATGTAGGCACCAACCTACCAAAGATTCTCACAAACAAAAATATCTTACTGCCAAAATAACTTGACGCCTTGTGCCAACATAGTAACCTTAAATAAGTCATGTTCTCACTCCACATACTTGAATTGAATTCTCCATGCTATTAGCCATTACCACACATGCCTCAAACTTTGAATAGCTTGATAGATCTTCTGACACTTCAAAATCCTTGCACACTAAGTTGCACCACCATAAATTCAAGAAACTAATAGACCTAGCATAGGTATACTCTCCTTCCAAATCATAGAACAACACTACATTTCTAAGAGAAATGAAAACCATATTTAGAAACCTTTCTTCCTAATATGGGTAAAAGAAATGTTGGGTAACAAATTATTTTTCCCCTTACAAGGTTGAAGATCTATAAGAGTGACCATATCTTGTATACCATCCTCATTATCACTCTTATCATAATCCTTATCATTACTCATGTCATCAATATTATCAACATTCATCTCATCATTGTTAACATCATAAGATTGCAAAAATTTGGACAAATGGTATGGCATTGGATTGGAAAAAAATTACATGTTTTAGTTAGGTGGGGCAACATATTTATTTCCTTAATCATTAACACCGCCCAACTTGATGTGATTAGAATCAATGAGGTCTTTAATTTTATGTTTAAGATACATGCATTGTTTCGTATCATGTCCATTATTGCGATGATATTTTCCAAATAATTTTAGATTGAAACTTGGAGGTATAGGTTTGGTTGTGTCCACAAGTCTAATTGGAGGCAAGTGGATTAAGTTCTTGTTCAAAAGTTAGAACATTATTGAATGAAGGGAATCAAGTAGTTGGTTAAATTGTCTATCTCTTTATCTAAATTTGTATGGAGTTGAAGTTACTGCTGTAACTTGTGGTTCAATGTGGTTGGTTGTTTGAGGTGTATTTATCTTGATAAAGTTTTTTTTTTTCTTGAATGGTTGATAGTTGTTTTGAGGTACAAATTCAGATCATTTCTTAGTAAGAGTTAATGAAGATGTCTCTTCATACTGAATAACTAAATTATGCTAATCTTGGAGGGCCATACACAAGTGAATAAAGGATGAATATTTCATTAGCAATATTTTATTCCTTATGCTTGATTACAAATTTTCCATGAATACACTTTGAACATCTACATCAAGGAAAGTAAGATTGATTTATGAATAAAGAAATTGATAGTGTCCTATAAATTATATTACCATTTCCATTTTTCTCTATTTGCATCGTACTAAATCAATTAGTGTAATTTTATGTTCAATTTTTACTTAGAAATGTTGGAGGAAGGAATCAACAAGTTCATTGAAAGAGTGGATTGAGTTATTCGGAAATGAACAAAACCATTTTAAATACATGTCTTTCAATGGCCTAGGAAAGAGTTTATCTATGATTTTATCTTAAAAAATGAAGTCACTACACAAGGTAGTATATGCTGATATATGATTGCTAGGGTCTCCTTTACCATTGTAATTTCAAATTGGGGTATCTCTATCTTTTGTGGCATTAGTGTTTTCAATATTTCAAGTGACAATGGGCTTATTTTGACATATTGCAATGGTTCATTTTATTTTTGGTTCAATATGGAGATTTTTTGTTGAAGTGAGGTTACAATTTATAAAATTTGATTTATGACAAAATCATTTCTTGATATGTTTTGGGAATGTGGTGAATATGGTGGGATTGTGTATGTTCTTGGTGGGCTACTATGTTAAAAATATATGAGAGGGGATGAAACTTGAGGTGTAATATTTGAGGACACAAAGTTGTAAGGGTTCACAATGGAAAGGCCTGAGGTTGGAGTTATGCCAATGCTTTGTTGTATTGTTGAAGTGGTAGTTGGGTTTATGTATGTGGGGATAGAGGCTATAGTTGTGGAGAGAGAGACTTTATTTCTTCCTTGAATTTGAGTGTTTCCCAAAGCTTGAGTGCAACTAGCCATTGTAGGTATGTATTAACATCAACTATATGGGCTATGCTATGCAAAACCTCTAATCCTTGAGCATTGTTAATCAATTTCCTTATGTTATCTATTATAAGAACCGCTATACCAGCTAGAGATTTAGTATCACATAGTCTTGAAGTCCTAAATATTTGTCCAATTATTTCAATTTGTCTTCAAGAAAATAGGAAATAGTAGTCTCAACATCCATAAAAATGGTTTGTTGTAAAGTTGTCGTTGGCATTATAGCATTAGGGATATAGTCCAAAATGGGTTGACTATTGATAATAACCTACATGAAAGAGTTTGAAGACTTAGGATCCATAGTAGATGTAACAACAATGTGGGATTCCATAAGTCTACAACTATGTCTCATTCAAGTATTGGCAATGGGACACTAGGTCATGAAATTCATACAAGTTTCAAAACACTAAGTTTATCCAAGGTGAACAATAATCAATGAAATAATCATAGCAGAACAAACAAAAACCAAAGTCACATAGTAGAGGTAGACAAAAAACATAGAAACATAAATGTGAGAAAAATTTGTTTCATCCAACATTAGAAAGATAGATCCACCCAAGGGCACCTATCTCCTAGATAAGATGTTATGAATTTCAAAGTTTGACTTTGTATGATATTGTTCAAGGTTTCTGGGTCTATCTTTGAACTAGTCTAAAAGTGAAAATTTTATAGAATTTACTCAATTTATGCCAATGTAAATGTATAAAAGTCTGTGAACAATAAATGATAATATCAAATATAATTTTTCAATCTACAATACAAAAATTGATTAATTCTAACATGCCTAAATCTGAAAATGATCATTTTTATGCAATTTTGAATCAAAACAATGCAATTTTTTTTACTTTTTTGAACTATGTGAAAGATGTCTAAATACATGTAATTAAGAATTCCAAATCAAAGATCTACAAGCACTCATAGACTGAAGACATGGAGATAGAGAATTGGATAAAATTTTGTTGATCCTTAAGTGTAGTAGGACAGAGGTTCCCAAGGGCATCTATGTCCTTGATAAGGTTTCTAAAAACTAAAAGTTTCAATATTTGTTAGACTATCTAAAGGTTTTGTTTCCATGTGCAAAAAACTCTACAACTGAATATTTTTCCCAAATTTTTGTAATTTAAGACAATATGATTCAAATGCAAATGTGTAACAATGTTTGGAAAAAAAATGAAAATCATGAATGCAATTTTGAATGTAGATTTGACCTAAATGCCTGAAATAAACTTGATGAAACATATGATGCAATATGATATGCTTTATTCCTTGAATTCCTATGCATTTTTATGATGCAAAATATGAGACCCTAAATGAACAATGCAAATAATGTAATACAAAAGTTAGATCTAGAATGAAATTTTAGAAGGTATATAATGTTAACAAGTTAGTTTCACCAAAATGAAACAAATGAAATGGGGAGCCCTAGGTTTTATGTATTAAACCTAGGATTAATTTGTGTGGGTGTGGCATTTTTTAAAGGTTTCAATAAGATGGAGATCAACAAGGTGATTAGACTAACTTTGAATCATGAGGGTGAGCCAATCAAACCTAGACCTGCATCTTTTTGAGCCTTAAAAATGGATTGGAATTGATTTGTCTTGATCAACCTAATTAAAGTATGTGACCTAATATGAAAAATGAAAGATTTTGACAATTGATACACTGTAATAAAGATTTGTAGGTAGATCTAGGAAGGGTAGATTGTTTTATACCTATCTTGAAAGTTTTGTGTCAGTCTAAATATGATGATAGAGGTGCCCAAAGGCATCTATGTCCTAGTTGGAGTACTTTTATTTTGTGTTTGTAATCCACTGATGTCATATCTAAGACTCTCATTTTTGCATGCAAACTTATCGAATCATTTTTAGATAATTTTATATGCGAGTTTCCTGAGTTGACATGTACGATTTTTAATGCAACAATGAATAAATGATCTTCAAGCTTCCTTTAATCTTCTCCAAACTTGATATATGTGTATTCAAAAAGAGAAGAAATGTTGTGCCATTTAGGGGCTTTCCTTATTCAAAGCTCGTGTTATTGTTTCCACTTCATAATGGAAATGTCAATAATAGAAATGATAAATGATAGGAAGGAATGACAAATCAAAAATGTGTTGCAACTCACCACCCTTGAATTGCTTCCTTAAACGACTGAGGTCATGAAAATCACCCCAAGGTCTTGGATATTTCTTTCTTGATTGTTTGAATTGCTTGGAGACCTACATCAAGGGATATCCTTCACAAACAATAATAAAATGAAAATGCATAAACTCACACAGGATTTGATATGATGTTTGGATCTTGAATTGTTGCAATAAAGCTATAAAATGCTGCTCTTGGCTTGCTTGATAGTTATCTTGACAACGATATTCACATCTTTCAAGATCCATTTGTGCTTAATGTTAGCATCATTCTCTTTAATCCTAGTATTAAAAGAGTGACCTATATGACAAATGTGGGGGTGACTACAAATTTGAACTATTGGGTGTATTTATGTATTTTATTCATATATATGTATATGAACACACACACACACGCACACACATTTTTATATATGCAATTGACATATTCCTTAGAGTTTTATTTCCCCCCCTTCTATTTGTATATAATTGTGTTTACCAACTTACACACTTTTTTAGTAGGTTTTCTCTTTTGTAGCTTTCTAGTTTGGTTGTCCTTATATATTGTAGGATTTAATAAAAATGTAAGTAAAACCTTATATTTAGGTGATTAGAGAATATTACAAAATCTACGTCCAAACTTACAACTAGAAAAAAATATAAATATAAACTAAAACTCAATATCTAAATTATGTAAAGATTAATATGAAATTAAATATTCACTTATAGAAAATATCTATGGTAAATCCATATAGCTTCTAAAGTTTATGACGATGAGGATAAGGTATAAAACTAAAAAAAAATGTGAATACTTTAACTATATCTCTAAATATGAGAAGATAATGAAAAAATAAAATATGATGAAAGAAGGAAGTTACATGTATTTATTTATCTTATCCTACATAATTACTAATAAACTACCTAAGTAAACTTAAATGATAGTGTGTAAATAATTAAATAAACCAACACTCACCTTAAAATCAACTTGAGAGTATTTGTGTAAATAGGTGTTTTACCTATCTATCTCCTATTTACATGTTAATTTCACTTAGGTCTGAGGAGGGAATCTTTCTAGTTAGTGTCAGTTGTCACTAGATCTTATGTTTTGGCAATGCTTGAGTGCTAGGTTATTTAATATTTTTTGAGGTAGTTGTCTCATTGTACAATATTAAGACACATGTCAAGATCTTACTTGATCTACCTAACAAGTTTCCTTTATAAGAAAGTCATCATATCTACAATCTAATTCAATCTATCAATCTAGCATCCATAATCATAAAATAATATTTCTACCATTTCTCTCTTATGGAAGTTATTGTTGTCTTGCAGGTGATCCTAGGGTGTTGAGGAGTTCACCATAAACTTCTACATGGTACAAAGCTTCAATGTTGCAAACTTCTTCCCAGATCTGAGGGACTAATATTGGCATGAAAAAATTTGTTGCATGTGATTGGAGGTTTCAAGGACCTCACCATTGAATCCAAGGTGCCAAAGAAAGTTAGGTTTTCCTTTCATTTTTTCAAATTTCCTTATATTTTCTCTGATTTACAAGGGTTTCAAGTTGGGAAAGGGCTACCAAATGCACGAGCTAGCTAAATTTTTGGAGCACTTTGGGCCAAAATCGCCCCTATCATTGCATCTAGAAGGCCACAAACCCTAAGATCAAATGCCCAATCACCAAAATATTTAAGCAATTCACCTAGGTCTTGAGGAAAAAATTTCCCTCCTCCATCATCTGTATGGTCTTATGACTATCATAATTACATGTGTAAAAGGACTTAGTTGCAATCAATGAAAATATTTCAAGTCACAAGTTAAAAAATATATATTTTGGGTGCTCAATTTTGTTTTGGGATTTTAAAAAATATATATATAATATTTTTGGGACAATCTTTTTTCTTTTAATATTTCATTATAGAGAGTACATAGAATTGTAGAGTGTCCACCGTAGTTACTTGTTGGCTCACATGACACTACACCATAAGTCACAAGCCTTTCATTCAATGCATCCCCACCTCTTGCAGACCATTTCCAACCAATCACTAGTCCCGACATATTTTGATCATGAACAAGCACATTCTACTCAAAACCCATTGACCGAAGAATATTCTGAAATATCCACTAAAGATTATGTCGACCTCATTGCTTTAAGAATATTCCATTGAATATTATGTCCTAGTCAATATTCCATGCATTTAGAGCATATTTTATTTGTGACAGTTGTTCGGCTAAAAAAATTAAGCCTACCATCTATTGACATCAATAATGACATCAATGCTTAAATGAGAATTTGGAACCCCTTGTTGGTTTGAGTAAAAGACTTGTACAAAGCTAATTCCTACTAGGGGAATTATTCAAATATTAAGTTTACTTAGGTCCTAAGATTCCTTCTAGAATACTTAGTTGTCATGTCTAGATCTTATCTTTTTGACTTTTATGTCAAGTTAGTTGTCCCATATCATACTTGTCATGATCTTGTCTAATCCTATGTACCACCTTGGCTATATAACCAAGGGGTTCTCATTTTTAAATAAATTCCATCGCAATCTTGAGCATTACATATTGATCTCCTTGTGCTATCTATTTTGTCTCTAGATCTTGGGTGGCAATCTCCATGGCCAACTCTAACATGGTATCAGAGAAATTTTGGGTGCCTTTGTTTAGTCATTTTTGAAGATATTTTAGTAGATCTTAAAAGGTTGATTATACTCTTCTCTTGCATCATATGATGATCTAAAGAATAAGAAAAGCTTGATATAAATACTAGATTCTGCGGGAGTTCCTCTATGTGGCTTTGTAGTGTATGTTTTTTTGGATCTTGTTGGTGCAAATATAAGCTCACCATTGAGTTCAAGGTGTTTGAGAAAGTTTTTTTTTCCTTTTATTCATCCAAATCAAACATATGAGGCAAGATCTATAAGGGTTTGAAGCTGAAGTGTGGTTACAAAATCAAAAGGTAGCTACAATTTTGGAGAATTTTGGGTCAAATTCAAACCTATCATCACATCTAGAAGGCCCAAGAACCCTAAGATTGACTATCAAATCATTAAAATATAAGAACTTCACCTAGAGCTTGAAGAAAAAAATTCCCCTCCTTGCCCATCCATATGGTCACCATTATGACACTTGGTGCAATTTTTTGAAACAAAAATATGTTTTTTTCACCCATTTAATTTTTTTTGATATTTTTTAAATATCTATATTTTAGACTATATAGTTTTCTAGGAAATTTTAAAATATATATTAAAGGTTTGCAGACCCATACACATTACCATGGCATATTGGTGGTCTTCTAGGCCACCATATGGCATGAAGGATGCTTGCTACATAGGCCTCATGATCCCACATCCTACAGTGGCCAACCCCGACTCAACAGGAATATTTTATCTCAATTTAGTGTCAAAAAATAATATATTTCATTACATTTTAGAAGATTTCATCAAGATTGCCCCTGTCACTAACAATAAAAATATTCTAGGAGAATATTCTAATAAAAGGCATATTCCAACCAAGGGGAGAATATTCTAGTAACAAGAACTGAATCATCAATTTTAAACTTGTTTTTGATACAGGAGCATCTAGTGGTATGAGGGAAATCTTGCATCACCCGAAAACATGCTTTCCATTTATGTTCATTTTTTTTTTCTTTTTGTAGATGTTTTTGCATTTCTGGATACCCTTTTCATCAAATAAAAATTCCCAACTTTTAGAACAGCTTTTCTGCTTTTTCTGCTCAACTGCTATTTTTAGTAGGTGTCAATTTGAAGGCATGGGAAGAAAAAAAATTATGGGAAGGTTCAGGATGGAAAAATAAGCACTTTGTTGAAAGAATCAAGTCAAGATCATTCATGGTTTAAAAGTTATTCAAGTTTTTGTTTATATTGTTTGCCCTGAAAAACCTTTCAAGTCCAGTTTGAGGCACTAAACAGTCTCGTACAGGCCTAGAAATCATTGGAACTAGTGGAGCAAATTTTCAGCAGGTTCTTCACTCCGAGACCTTTCCGACAGTGCTAATGGTTCAAAAAACAGAGTCCCAAATCAAAAGTTATGGCTTTCGGAAGTTGGCCAATTTTTGGAAAATTGCCAATTTTCGAATTAGGACTCAATTTTGGAATTCCAATTTGTAATTTTTGGGACCAAACTGCCAAAACTCATAACTCTAATGTTGTTTTTGGCTCCAAAACGAAGAGGGAGGTTATTTATGGGCTAGTTTCTGATTTTTTAGTAGCTTTTTGGGGAAAAGAGTTTTCATGCTGTGAAAGGGAGTCTTATGTAATTTCTGTATTTTTTGTAATTTTTGTAGCTTGCATGTATTGCAAAGCTCAAGGATTTGGGATCCTCTACATGTAAGATTTCTATTATTGAATAATAATAAAGTTTGCTAGTTGTGTGCATTATTTCTATGTCTTGGGTTTTCTCCCTTGTCAGTATTCTACTAATGTTAGCCTTTTTTAAGAATTTTCTTCCTACCTCACCATTGGCCCTTTTCATTTTGAAGGTGATTTTCAAATTTCCACAAATCAATCATGTGACCTCCTTTTTGTGAGATTTTTTTAGTTGGGGCAAAATTTTGTACTATTCTCTGTGGTGTAGTTATTTTTTTGATTTTGGTCTATATTTTTTCCACAAATTTCAGATTCTCACAGGTGTTGTTGTGTTCCTCTTGTAGACACTGAAATCTAGTTTAAGCCTGCGACTTCAATATTCTTCATAATTCATATTCTTCTATTGATTAAATAATGTTAATTATTTAATTATTCTCTATAGTCTTCATTTCTTCTATTAATTAAATAAACACTTTTTATTTAATTATGTTACTAATTAACCTTATCCTTCTTGTCAAATTAAATAAATTCTTATTTAATTTACTCTTTATCATATTTCAACTATAATTAAATAAGTTCTTTATTTATTTAATTATTCATTTAAATCCCATCATCACTTAATTAAATAAATCTTATTTATTTAATTATTCTTCAAATATCAAATCTTGAATTAAATGAATTATTTAATTCATGAATTCTATTTTAACACATTCCTCTATATTTAGATAATTGTGTGAGTTATCTAAGTATTCACTTTTACTTGACTCAAAGATCTATTTTAATCACCTAGTTATCTCTTGATTTAATGTCTGAGTGGCCTTCTTGAGTAATCTCTTCGTCAAATCATTCAATCGTCCAATTCTAACTCAATTGCATGTACATGCGGATTAATTAAATATTCCTATTTAATTAATTAAACCTTGTGTGTGCATTCGAACAAGAGTTGCTTTAATCCATCTTTATATTTGTCATGCAAAGATAATTCTTTTGTTTTCGAATACCAAACTGGAAGATTAAATCATTTATTTAATCTTTAATTCTATTTCTAATTTGTATCACTCATGTCATCACTGATAGTTATTAGAATGCATGACTAATTAGTCAATCTCAACCGTCCGTTGATCTTTCGATCTTGTTTTGTTGTTCGAATAATCAATTTTCTATAAATGAATCCAGTATTCATCATTCCAATCTCTTTGGAAAACTTGCGAAATCTTATGACTTTTGAGAGCACTTATCTTGAATCTTCGATGTTTTGCTAAATCACTATCTTAGGCTATACTTGCATGAACTTATGAGAAATTTGAGGTCAATTATACTGCTACAGCAAAATGGAGAAGGGCAATCGATATGAATCATGGAAATACATAGCAATTTGGTGAGATTGTTTTAGTTTTGTTTACGTTTTTACTTTCCTTTGTTCTGTGTTGCTTAGCATTAGATTGCATTTATATTTATATTGCATGTTTGCTCTTAATCTTTATCTTGTGCATTTTCTTGGCATTACATTTGGTGAACCCGATGTGAACTACTAACCCTCTTGATTGGCATTCTTTGTTTGGAAGTTTTTGGTGTTTTTTGTCTTGAAGGGTGTAGGTGATTTTGAAGAATATTGAAAATCACACTTTTTGGAGTCTTTTGAGGTCAAATAAATAGCATGGTTGTGTCCAGAAGGGTCGAGACATGAAGATTCATATATTATACTACATATTTTTGTTAAGGGAAGCATTTTTTACAAGAAAAACATGATTTTTTTTGCAGCTGCGAGCTAACATGACGCATTTGGAAGCCAGAATGACGCATTTGTGAATTAAAGTGACGCATTTGACTTAAAGTGACGCATTTGTGACTTAAAGTGACACATTTGACTTAAAGTGATGCATTTGCATAACATAATGACCCAATTGATTTTTAATTTCATACGTTTGTATGGAACAATGCATCAGTTTGACGAAACGATGCAATTGACTTTTTGAACCGCATCTGAAAAAAATTTGACGCTTCTGAAAATTCTTGAACTGCAACTGACTGGTAAAATATCGAGAACGCAATTGCAAAGAACATCAACGCATCTGACTGGTAAAATAGTGATGCAATTGAATGGTAACCTTTTGTTTCTATTTTCAAGAAATTTCAAAATTGTCAATTGACTTGTGTGTTACTAATATTGGATTTTTAGTGTGTGGGCTTTTTTTTTTTGGAGTTAATGAGTTTTTGTAGGATGATTGATAAAGATAATACTGAAAACTACTAACGAATTTTTCTGCAGAACGCATGTTGAAGACCTTAGTTAATTTTCTTGAAATAGATTGTTTAGTAGTGTAGCAAATCTTTCGTTTGGATTAAAATTAACAAGTGTTTACTGTGTTTGGTGTGAAAGAACATCTGTGTATTAACCTCATGATTTGGTACACCAAAGTATCCTCTCCCCTTGCGCACCCATGCGATCCTGGGTGTAAGAGAAATAGTTACCAACTCTAGAACTTGGGCCTATTCTGGTGGGAAAAAGTACTCACCCCAGGACAACTCAGACCGCTAGCACCCTAAGTCCGAGAGACTTCCAACCGGTATATAAAAGTGGATTCTTAGGGAAAACCCAAGAATCACAAGTGTGGTTCCGATGAGATGGATCCAAAAGGGGACTCTCGCTGCATGGATCATGCCCCATGAACGGAATGCCCTTATTAAAAACCTTTTGTTTTAGTGTCCAACTGTTCTATTAGTCATTGCTTGGTATAGTGTAGGGTATAGTATCATGCCCAAAGACACTCACTACTGATCCCCTTGAGTAGAGATAGCAGTTCTTGGGAGGTCATTGCCCAAAGAATTTGAAATTGGTGTGCTTGAAAGATGTTAATGAGTCGTGGAGGGGAGCCAATGCCACCAAATTTCTAAGCTATCCGCTCTCAAGAAGGAAAGGTGTTTATCACCAATCCAGGGTATTTTGGTGGGCTATACTAAGTATACAAACCCTAGGCCTTTTGGCCTATTAGGATGTGCTTGTCTGTTGTCAACTTAAATATTCTTTGAGTCCAGAATCAAACTGAAAACACTTCGTCTTATGATTGTTCTTGTTTGCCATAATTTGATCATGAAAAATGGAGTCAATTTTGAATCTTACGATCACTAAAAATTCATAGAGAGTCACAACTGTTCAACAAAAAGTCACAATTGATTTTTAGAGTCGCATCTATTTAATATTGAGTCGTATCTATTATTACGAGTCACATCTATTTAACTTTAGGTCGCATCTTTCAATTAGGGTCACATCTTTCTAGCTTTGAGTTGCATCTATTAGTTAGTGTCACATCTGTCTAGCTTTGAGTCACATTTGTCAGTATCAGTCACATCTGTCTAGCATAGAGTCGCATCTGCTAGTTTAGCTCGCAATTGCTTTGTGAAAAACCACATGTGTTATATTTTGAGTCGCATTTGTCATTACGAGTCACATCTGCTATATAGTTAACTGCATCTGTCAGAGTCACACATTGAACTTTACTAGAGAAACGCAACTATCAAATTTAATTGCAACTAGTAAACTTAACCGCATATGTGAAATCCCGCAATGCATTATCCTAATTATCAGAAAGTCAGAATTTACGGTCACTATCCAGTCAACATGATTATACCAGTTTTAGTTGTCTTTCCACAAATAGTCCTTGAATAGAAACTTGAAATGATTTGCTCAATTTTGCATCCTTTAGGTTCATTCGGTCATTACAATAGTTGTCTTAATTTAGAGTTTAGTTTCATCTTAGAATACATATTACCTTGCATTAAACTTCCAGGAAGGTCACTTTTACAAACTTTAGGATAGGTCCATCATCTATACTCTAGAAAAATCATAGTATCAACAAAATTTGTCATTGAACCTAGTCCTATCATCTTATCCTTTGTCCTACAGAGAGTCTGCCTAGCTCATTAGTCTAGTTAGGAAACTCAACTTGTCTTTGATCTTCGTCTTACATTGGTTCCTTGACTTAACTAAATTGATGCCTTGGTTACACTTTAGGTAGTTGGTCCCTCTGTCTTGGGTTTACAGAATTGATTATTTTAGAGTCTTGCTTAGACTTTGCATCTTTAGATTTTAGCCTAGTGTCATCTTAGAACATTCCTTATTTTGCATTCAGAAAATCCCAAAAGGATACCTTAGGTTGCATACCTTAGACTTAAGTCACTCTTTGCATTGTCATACCTTAGGCCTCATATCACATACCTTAGTCATACTCCATCTTTCATCATAACCTCACCACCATGTTTGCAATTTACCTTGATATGCGTGCTAGTCAAATTGAAACTAGTTACTCTGTAATGGTCAATTCCAAGAAACCATAGACTTCAAAAGATAATATATCCAATCCAAATGCCAACCAACGTCAACCCATGGTCAACTACCTACATACTCTTCCTACCAACAATCCATAAGTCCTAGTCCTCCATCCATCTACCCTCATTATCAAGACTCCCTTAGCATAATCCATGTCATGAATCCACAACAAACATCCACTTATCACCCTTATCCTAACCTTGACAAGGGAAACCAACCTTCGACTAACCCTTTCCAAGCCTCCATGCCCTACCCTAGTCCTTCATCCACTAATTCCTTCCAAGCCTCCATGGCCTATCCTAGTCCTTCATCCACTAATCCCTTCCAAGCCACTCCATCTCAATCTACATATAGTCATGAAAATACATCTATTCATGGTCTCCAAAGTCACATCCCATCTACTAAACTTGAGGATACATGTCAAATGGAAAGTCCAAACCATGACTCCATGGCTTCACCTTCATGTCAAGATCAAAGTATTATATCCCATGACCCTATTTTTAAGTCCATCCAAGAAGTCCTTCTAGATAATCATGGAATCCAAAATACACTTATCCTTGATCAAGATTCCATTCCCAACCATATTATTCAAGACAAACCCATCTTTGATCAAGATACTACTATTGATTAAGAAATCCAAAATGATCCACTCCTTAACCTTTATTCCATTCATGATCAAACATTTGAAGACAAACCTATCCAAGTACCAAATGCATCCATTTCCAAAAATGAGAAACTTGCCTCCTTTGAACACGTAGATGATATTCCTCTAGAACAAGAGTCTCCTACTCTAGACATATTTGCAAATGATCAAGTTATAGCTGAGTTCATTGGACTCTATGACAATGAACATAGAGACGGTTTCAACATCGACTTGGAAGCACCAGTAGAATCCTCTAAATCTGATATGTCACAAAATCACACCAAAGATATCCAACATTTCAATGAAGCTAAGACATCCTATCAACTAGGATCATCCAATTTTATCAAATCAGGATTTCTTGTAGAGGAGAAGATTCCAAGTAACAGTTTCCACATACACAGTGATGGGTTAGCATCTTGCTTTCAAAACAAAAATTATCCCATCACAAAAAAAATTTGTTAGAGCATGCAATATCAAGGAAAAGGACTAGGCATACATGAGCAAGGAATTCTAGAACCAGTACAGTTTCAGGAAAATCCTAGATATCAAGGTCTTGGTTATCCTTCAGTCAACAAATCTAATGATGTTAATCGTATCTTCTCGATATTGGGGGAAACTTTATCTGATACAAACATCAAAATGGAGGCCATTCGTAGTTCTTACCATAAGGTTGTTGCCAACACTCCTTGCATCCAAACCATAAATTGTCATTCCAACATGAGTAAACCTTCCATTTGGAACCAACAAAAAAAAATTCTTACAAATTCAAAGTTCAAAATCAAATATCAAAGGCCATTGAGTCAATCAAAAATCCAAGTGGACAAATAAAGTTAAAATGGATCCCAAAGAAAAGTGGACCAAGTAAAGAAAATAGTTTAAAAGTAAAATTCAATCAAAATGTGGAGCCACAAGAAAAGAGGACTCCCACATATAATAAATGTCCACCTCCTTCAAAATGGTCATCATACAAGGCATATAAAAGTCATGGTTCCAAACATTATCCCAATCTAAAACCCAGTCTCCATCATCCATCACCCCAAGTTTGGCAAATGAATATTCCTACATCTAAATTGCCAAACGCGTCTACCATCATCCATCATAATCCTACATCTTGCCTAAAGTCTAAAAATCATACGTCACAAATCCATCACATCTTGGCAGCAACTCTTTATTGTAAGGACTCCCATGGCACTCTATCACGATGTGCGTATTTTGATAAGGCCAACTCTAGTGTCAACAAGGATCACAATGACATCAATCAATTGTATGCAAGTGCTATGATCCTGACAAGGAAACTACTTCATCAAAGTCATTATTGGCATATCATGGCACCAGTCTCTACATCAACACCATCAATGGATTCAGAACAATCAGTGATTATCTAAAGCATCAAGGCCATCCAGAAAAGAAAAAAAAAGTCACTTTGATGAAAACCTAGCAAACAGGCATCTTGGTGACACCAAAAAAAAAAGTCAAGAGAAAAATTTCATCCAATAGTGAAAACCATTCTTATGGCGCTTTGGATAAGTACCATGATGAAAACTTGGCAAACAAGTGTCATGTGTAAGAAATTATCTATGTGGACTATTACACTTGGGGGCAAGTTGTCTCATCTCCCATACCCGTCATTTGACATTTTCATCTATCCATCTTAACCCTACCACTCATGTCCATTTTACCACCTACTTGGATCTTGATAAGGACTCGGGTGCAAACATAAATTGTGCTTTGGAAAAAATATTGACATGTTTATCCTTTGGTCATACACTATCCATGAAATATCATGCCATAGCCTTCATAGCATTTTTCCAAATGAGTTATCCTTATACGAAGTACCTATCACATGCCTTTTTTTTCCCTTGTCAATGGTCTAAGGATCTTCCATCATACCATCTAATCTTGAAAAGTCATTCCAAATGCAACAAGTCCAAGCCCAATCCATACAATCTTTCTATGCATCCTAGTGCATCATTCAAAACATTCCTTGGTTTTGTCTCTAGCCTTGTTGCAAACTTTGATCCTTTAGTCACATTATCGTCATCCTCATGTTGTTTCGAGATGTGTCATTCCCACGTCACACAACATCGTCACCATCCTCATCACCTGTCAATTGGTTTTCAGCTTGACTAGGGGCAAGATCATGGTTGTCCTTGGATTCTTGTGCATGGTTTCTTGGTTGCTTGTAGGAATCATTTCCCTATACATAGTCCTTATCCCTGTACATAGTCCTTATCCCTATACATACTAGCCTACCCTGTACATAGTCCACTTCCCTATACATAGTCCTCACCCCTATACATACTACCTATCCCTGTACATATCCCTTATCTTTCATATCCATCGCTTGTATATACCATTCATAATAAGTGGTAGTCTTTCCCATAACCTGGAACGATTGACATCAAGTGCATTTCATATCCCCCATTTTACCCTATTCATAATCAATTGGTCTTATACTCGACTAGGGGAAAACACTTGACGCGTGTCATATTGATTCTTCCATTGGCTGTGTTGAAGACATAAAACCATAGAAAAATCCACAAACATCGCAAAATGACCTGAGAAAATACAAAAACATTAGAAAACTTCAAAAGTATAAAAAAATCAAAACATTTTGAAAATCCAAAAATAGAGTCAAAGTCAGTTGCACTTGTCAGTCTGTGTCATTTATTGAACTACATTGCCTCTACGACTAGACGTAGGCAAGGTCATCTGTCGAATGTGCTCCCGAGGCATTAGGTCAGTCTGTTTAGGTTTGTCTATATAAATTCATGATTCAATCTATGTGTCTATATGACAAGGTCATTGGTCATGTTGAACTATGAGGTCTCTACGTGTATAACGTAGGTAAGGCCATCAATCAATGAGCACCCAAGGCCACACTAGGTCAATCCATTAGGGTTCGTCACATTCATTTTCACACATGTCTTTTATTTGTAGTCAATCTTGTCAGTCAAAGTCAAGTCGAACTACAAGGTCTTTGTGTGTATAACGTAGGCAAGGCCATCAATTGATGAGCCCTCGAGGCCACACTAGGTAAGTCCTTTAGGGTTTGTCATCACACATAGTCAATTGTCTACACATCATATCAAGTCATGCATCGATCTGGTGAACAAGTCAGTAGTATCTCTAAGTCAAATCAAACAACTTGTCAAACACAATGATCAAAACGGATCAACAAATGTCTACTACAGGATGTGTCCTTCTTGGAAATAGACATCATCATAGTAACCATTTGGTATCTTATTCAGCATGAGTCCTTCCTAAATACAACTATCAGCAAAGCAATCTATGTCTTATATAGGATGAGTCCTTCCTGTATAATCGACATTGTTAAACAATCAAACATAGCCTTACACAGGTTATCAAATCAATGACATCTGACTCAACGTCTTATATGATACATGTCTTTTTGAAACTAGGCTTTGTCATGCCTTATATAGATAGTCATAACATCAAAACTAGACTCACAATCTTATCTTGTATGTGTATCTCCTAAAATAAGGCTTTATCAATCAATCATTCTATCAATCAAAACAAATTCAACAAATAGATCAAGTTTTGGCAAATCTTTTACTGGCTTTTTGACTTTATGGATTATTTATCTTGAATTGATGACTAGGAATTATGTTACTAGCTTTCTCAAGGATGTCCCATGAAGGATTTAGAGAAGCAACGATGTATAAAAATTCTATTTTCTTTGACTATTGTCTGTCAATTGTCATTTAACTTTGATTTTTGAGTCATGTTACTAGTTTCCTCAAGGATGTCCCATGAAGGATTTAGAGGAGCGATGACGTCTCATGACCTGTCTTTTACTTTGTTTGCTATCTGTGGTTTGTCTTGACAAAAAGACTAGGGCAACTTGTGTCCTTAGTATGAGTTAACGACACTCCTTATCTGTGACTGACTGTTGTTAGCAAGTGGATGACCTTTCACACCTTGATCTATGTCATATCATGGTGTTTTTCTACATTTGTATTAGTCCCGCCCAATGATGATAAAGTGCAATTCCTTTTGTGATACAACGAAACATCGAAGATTGCTAATACTAAAATCCATCTCATTTCTTTTATTATTTCTCAATCTTTCTTTTTGCACTAACATTTTTTCTTTTCTACATCTTCACCACCCTTATCTATTTTCCTCTATCCTTTTTTCTTTCATCTTCTAGTTCTCTCATCAATTTCGAGAGCACACTTATGTTCTTTGAACCTGTACCTGTCCCTAACATTTCCAAACTCAATTCTGCCAAATCCACTACCTTTCTGACTTTCCAATGGACTAATCAGGATCATTTCCATTTTTTTCTAAACTTTTTCAAAAATTTGTCAATTCTCCCGAGGGGGCATACCTTCACCTATTTTATACTGGGGCATGACTGGGGCATTTTTCTTATTGATTTTCTTTGACACAATGCTGAAATGACATTGTATCAAAGAGGGGAAAATGTAGACACTGAAATCTGGTTTAAGCCTACGACTTCAATATTCTTCATAATTCGTATTCTTCTATTGATTAAATAATGTTAATTATTTAATTATTCTCTATAGTCTTCATTTCTTCTATTAATTAAATAATCTTAATTATTTAATTAATTCACACTTTTCTTTATTCTATCGATTAATTAAATAAACACTTTTTATTTAATTATGTTACTAATTAACCTTATCCTTCTTGTCAAATTAAATAAATTCTTATTTAATTTACTCTTTATCATATTTCAACTATAATTAAATAAATTCATTTATTTATTTAATTATTCATTTAAATCCCTTCATCACTTAATTAAATAAATCTTATTTATTTAATTATTCTTCAAATATCAAATCTTGAATTAAATGAATTATTTAATTCATGAATTCTATTTTAACGCATTCCTCTATATTTAGATAATTGTGTGAGTTATCTAAGAATTCACTTTCACTCGACTCAAAGATCTATTTTAATCGCCCAGTTAACTCTTGATTTAATGTCTAAGTGGCGTTCTCGAGTAATCTCTTCGTCAAATCATTCAATCATCTAGTTCTAACTCAATTGCGTGTACATGCGTATTAATTAAATATTCTTATTTAATTAATTAAACCTTGTGTGTGCATTTGAACAAGAGTTGCTTTAGTCCATCTTTATCTTTTTCATGCAAAGATAATTCTTCTGTTTTCGAATACCAAACTGGAAGATTAAATCATTTATTCTTTAATTAATTTTCTAATTTGTATCACTCATGTCACCACTGACAGTTATTAGAATGCATGACTAATCAGTCAATCTCAACCGTCTGTTGATCTTTCGATCTTGGCCTGTCGTTCGAATAATCAATTTTCTATAAATTGATCTGGTCTTCATCATTCCAAACTCTCTAGAAAACTTGCGAAATCTTATGACTTTTGAGAGCACTTATCTTGAATCTTCAATGTTTTTCTAAATCACTATCTTAGGCTATACTTGCACGAACTTACAAGAAATCTGAGGGAAATTATACTACTACAACAAAATGGAGAAGGGAAATCAAGATGAATCATGGAAATACGTAGCAATTTGGTGAGATTGTTTTAGTTTTATGTTTTTACTTTCATTTGTTCTTTGTTGCTTAGCATTAGATTGCATTTAGATTTATATTGCATGTTTTCTCTTAATCTTGTCTTGTGCACTTTCTTGGCGTTACACCTCTCATTTTCAAAATATTTGGGGCTCAATTCTTTCTCCTCCAATAACATTTTTGGGTGATTTTTTTTGAAAGTGCATAAATTTTCATGTAATTTTCAGTGGTGTGATCCAATTGATCTCATTATATATAAATTTTTACTTTGAACTTGTGCCCAATTTTGGCATTTGTATACAGTAAGATCAAGTCCACTTTATTTTTTTGGCAAGTGGAATTTGTAATCTCACTAAATACAAAGTTATAAATCATATATTGTTGGGGAAGATTCTTGATTGGGTGATTTATTGTTCTCTTGGTGCATTCTTTTTATTTGCTTGCTTGTGCTCTTCTTTTCCATGGATTATTCTAAGGTTCCTTTGCTAACATCATACAACTATTCAATATGGCATCAAAATGCATGTAGTATTCTAATGAATAAGGATCACTCTCTATATGTTGAAAACAAGGTACCTAAAGCTACAAATGTAGATAAAAAGATAAAATGGATGATTGAACATACCAAAGCTCTTGTGTGTCTTCATAAACTAGTTTATCAAGATTTATTGTTTCAAATTGAATCATGTAAGGATTCCCATGAAGCTTCAAAAAAAATGAAAACATTGTATGGTACTACAAAGGAAGTAAGAGGGTATCAAATTGATAATAGACTGATTATCCTTGACCCTAAAAACTTTGACAACATCCAAGACTACATCACTAAGGTTAATGATCTAATAGAGCAATGTAAAGCACGTGGAATTAGTAAGGATATTTAGTTGGCTATATTACATTGAACAAACTTGGTACTAATTATGCTACTTTTTTTTCTAGCTTTCATACTCATAGATTGACTATGGGGTATACATATACACCTTCATTTGCATAATTTTTGAGGATATTAATACATGAGCAACAAAAGATTATATCTATGGGTATCATCAATTCATCTAAATATCAGGCATTGTTGGCTAGTTAGGTGAAATAATCATATAAGAAACTAAAGAAATAAAAGAAAAATCCATATTTAAATCAACCAAAGAATAAATCCCCTTCCACAAAGAAATAATCTAAGAAGGAGAAGTCTACTTTTTCATATTGTAAGAAGCTCGAGCATGATGAACATTCTTGTTATAACAAGTATATTGATGAATTGAAACATCTTCTTGAGAAGAATCATATTGATCTACCTTCCAAAATGCTTGAGTCAACTTCTTCTTCTTCCAAACATTCTAATAGGGATAAAGGTCATGTTTTCTGGTTACTAAATCAAGTAATAAGGGGAAAGCTCTTTGTGCTTCTATAGGCCTTGGATCAAGGAGACGATTTCTATATTCAAGAGCATCTCATCATACATGGCATCTTCATATTCTATATTCTCTTCTTTTGAACCTTGTTTTATGTATCCTATTTTGATGGGAAACAACACATACATGAGTGTAATTAGCAAGGGATATATTGATATTGGGGAGGGATCTTTTAATGAGGTTTTGTGTGTAACTTATTTTCAAACAATATTCTTTCCATCTATCAGATTACACATGGTGGAGATGGGAGGACTATGGAATTCACTCCTTGTTTAGTTATCATTAGAGACTTGGAGAGTAGAGAAATTATTTCTATTGGTATGGGTGGTCATTCATCTCAGTTGTACACCCTTGCATTTTTTTCTTTTGATGATGGAATTGTTCTTTCTTCTATTGATCACACTTGTAGTGTGCACCATGATTCATAAGAGGTATTTGGCTACTTTAACATGAAAATTATCACATGAGATCCCATTCTTAAGCCTTTCATTTCATATCCTCCATAATTTCTTGCATTGGATGATGATTGTGTTGCTTTATATATGGCTTCTTTTGATTTAGTATAGTAGGATCTTCATCGTCTTCAAGCTACATCTACTTCAGATACATCTACTTCAGATGCATACTTAATAGACATTGGTGGATTGTTTGTTGAGTCTCACATTTCACATTTGGGAGACACAATTGATTTCATCCATCTTCTCATTGATGGATATGACCCTTTTTCAATTGTTGTGAGGGAATACTCTGACCTTCTTGTTCATTCTCTGCATGATGGGTGCTCCCATAATACTAGTTTACAATTTTTTTCCAAACTGGACATTGAACTTAATTTTTAACTAAATCTTCACTTTTAGGCAACTATAGTAGCTAAACTGTGAGGAATTTGAAGATAGTGCAAACAAGTGATTTGTGAAATTTTATCTGTAGATTCTAAATATATTTTTTTCAATTTTTTTGGAATCATATTGCACTTTTTTTTCCATCTCCTTCAAAAACTAGCTTTTAATAGTAAGCACCATTTTTAAAGAGTAGCATTACTGGCTAACACAACTTTTTTTCTATGAAGGATAAAACTCTTTTTTTTTTAATTTATATTTGTAACTATGATATAAGTCTTAAACTAGTTACAATTTAGACATGATTTACTCTTTTTGTATGTATCAAAATTCAATTATTTTTGTTGGATCAAGGACATCAATATCTAGTGCACTAATATTATTTTTTTTCTAAATGATAATCTGCTATTGCATTGATATTTAAAAAAAAAAATGATAATGTGCTATTTTCTACATGTGCAAAAATAGAGAGCTCGATTCTTGGTGAAAAAACTATGTTTAATCAAACTAAAAAAAATACATATTAAAATTATACTTGACCGATAGCTCATTTTAAGGACTACCATCATCCATTTGGGTCTATGAATTCTCCTCCATTTTTCATCCTCAACCTGAGCATTGAAAGGAATTTTTTTGCAAAGATTTGGTAGAAGAGGGGAGGGAGGGGGAAAATGGGGGGTTTGTATAGACCCCCCTTCAAGTGAACCCCGTTGACCCTTTTGGGTTAAGGGGGTTCCACTCGAAGGGGTATATGAACCCCTTTTTAATTTTCCTTTATTTTTTATTTTGAAAAATGTGCCAAAAGGAGGGTCCCATCATTAATGAGGGTTCGCTTGAAGGGGGGTTCAAGCCAACCCATTTTTGGGTCCATAAGAACAGCCAGTTCATGCAAACCCCTAAAAACCAGAAAATAAAAATCATGGGAGTGTTTTTGCAATTTTCCTTCCTCAATGAAATTTTAAACTAGTGTTGTGGGATCACCCTGATCATTCTTTACAGTTTGACGTCAATGTGGATTATTTTTGAACAAATTTGGAGGAAGCTTCTTTGTCTTCAGAGGAGGTATGCTTGTCTTTGGATTGTGTTCTACAATTGTTTAGATAGGAGATTTTGGATTGTCTTCTTCAATGGTGTAGCCAAGAATGCCTATTTTGAGTGTGAAATATTTTGGAATTGACATCCAAAGATATTGATCATTCTTTCAAAGAAATCATCCATCATCCTTCCTCCCACATCTTCATTTCAGGAATTGGAAGACATCATGCATACCATCTTGGTTTTATTTCTCCCTAAGGGAAGGAACATTGTTTGATAGTTTTGGATCATCTTTATCATTCAATGTCAAGCTTCTACCATCATTGCAGGAGACTCAACATTGGGGGGGTTGCATGGTCTCTCTTTTTCTTTCTTATGGAGGAATTTTTCCTCATATGGGATTTTTCCCTTCTCATTCTTCATTGAGAGAATTTTTTTATTTCATCTCTCTTTTGGAGAGGGATTTATCCCACTAGGTTTTCTCCTTTTCTCCATTCGTCAAAGACTACATTGTATATGTACATGGGTACCTAACATGGCCTAGTAGTTGGGACCCATTTTTGAATCTTTGCATCATTTACATAATAATCTACTCCCTATGTTGCACTTAAGGGGGTGTCATTGTGAATAAATGTCTTATACCTAGCCAATTCCTACTAGGGGACTTATTCACATGTTAAGTTTACTTAGGTCCTAAGGTTCCTTCTAGAAGACTTAGTTTTCGTGTCTAGATATTATATTTTGTACTTTTATGTCAAGTTAGTTGTCTCATGTCATAAGATTAAGACACTTGTCATGATCTTGTCTAATCCTATGTCTCACCTTGGCTATATAACCAAGGGGTTCTCATTTGTAAATTAAATCCAAGATACTCAATTCCATTGCAATCTTGAGCATTTCATATTGATCTCTTTGTGCTTTCCATTTGGCCTCTAGATCTAGGGAAAAATATCCATAGCCAAATCTAGCACCCTTTCCATTAATAGTTTTGATTTTGCATTAAAACTTTGGTGGCCCATAACTTGGTCATGTGGACTCTGTTTATCGAGCATTTTTTTTTATTTGGGGTAGAATCTTGTGCTCTTCATAGTAGTGCAACTATTTTTTCCAAAAAAAATAGATTCACAAAGATGTTGTTGAGTCATTCTCATTTTGGGAACTTCAAGGGCTTTGTTCTTGGTCCTACTATAATATTTTTGGGTATTTTTTTTAAAGTGTATAATTCTTTTGTGTACTTTAGAGCAGTTTAGAAGATTTTGTCAAGATTCCCCCTATCGCCAATGATCAAAATATTCTAGGAGAATATTCTAATAGAAGGCATATTCCAACCAAGAGAAGAATATTCTGGTGATGAGAACCAAACCATCAATTTTAAACATGTCTTCTACTAACGTTAGCCTTTTTAAAGAATTTTTTGCCTACCTCACCATTGGAATTTTTCATTTTGAATGTGATTTTCAAATGGCCATAAATCAATCATGTGACCTCCTTTTTGTGAGAATTTTTTAATTTTGGGCAGAATTTTGTGCTCTTCTTAGTGGTGTAGTTAAATTTTTTATTTTGGTCCCTATTTTTTCCACAGATTTCAGATACTAATAGGTGTTGTTGTGTTTCTCTCATTTTGGAAATATTTGGGGCTAATTTCTTGCTCCTACGATAACATTTTTGGATGATTTTTTTTTAAGGTGCATAATTTTTCATGTAATTTTTATGTGATCCAATTCATCTCATTCTATGTAAAATTTTACTTTGAACTTGTGTTCAATTTTGGCATCTATATACACTAAGATCAAGTCCACTTCATTGTTTTTGGAAAGTGGCATATGTAATCACACTAAATATAAAGCTCCAAATCATATATTGTTGGGGGAGATTCTTGATTGACTGATTTGGGGTTCTCTTGGTGCATTCTTTTGATTTGTTTACTTGTGCTCTTCTTTTCCATGGATCATTATAAGGTTCCTTTGCTAACATCATACAACTATTCAATATGGCATCAAAATGCATGGAGTATTCTAATGAATAAGGATCACTCTCTATATGTTGAAAACAAGATACCTAAAGCTACAAATGTAGATAAAAAGATAAAATGGGTGATTGAACATACCAAAGCTCTTGTGTGTCTTCATAAACTAGTTTATCAAGATTTATTGTTTCAAATTGAATCATGTAAGGATTCTCATGAACCTTGGAAAAACATAAAAAACATTGTATGGTACTACAAAGGAAGTAAGAGGCTATCAAATTGATAATAAACTAATTATCCTTGATCCTGAGAACTTTGACAACATCCAAGATTACATCACTAAGGTTAATGATCTAATAGAGCAATATAAAGCATGTGGAATTGTTAAGGGAATTTAGTTGGTTATAATACATTGAAATAACTTGGTACTAATTATTCTAATTTTGTTTCTAGCTTTCATACTCATAGATTGACTATGTGGTATACATATGCACCTTCATTTGCATAATTTTTTAGGATGTTAATACATGAGCAACAAAATATTATATCTATGGGTATCTTCAAGTCATCTAAATATCAGGAATTGTTGGCTAGTTAGGTGAAAGAATCAAATAAGAAACAAAAGAAATCAAAGAATAATCCATATTCAGCTCAACCAAAGAATAAATCCTCTTCCACAAAGAAATAACCTAAGA
>VDFB02044741.1:0-24286 GCA_007258455.2 Sequoia sempervirens | reverse complement strand
TGGGGATACACTTGGAGTCTTCGCGGTGACATAAAGACTTCGGTATGAAGTCATAGCGATGGAAAAAAGTCTTGCCGACTATTTCTTGGTGCTCGATATGACTTAAGATCTCAGAGTAACATCTCAGTGATAGTGGTATGTATTGCTGAATGTTGAACATTTCGGTATAACCCTTAATGACTCAGTATGATCTCTCAGTGAAAGACGATTGTCTCACTAAATGGAAAACTCACGTTTGTGTGAATTTAAAGCTTCGGTATGATGTTTCACCAATAGCGGTAAGTCTTGGCAATAGCGATACATGTGATGATTTTTGGTATGAGGTCTTAGAAACATGGCAAAGCTCAAGTGATAGCTCTCTAGACTTGATGTAACATCTTGGCGATAAGGATGACTCTTGGCGACATCAATAGTTAAGTCTTGTGGCATTGGGGAGACACAGTTAGTGTCTCACTGACATACCAACACAGGTTGATCACTTTGACCGAGAGAAGACCATCCTACGTGGTGAGTCATTGGCCAATCAAAGAAGCTGAATGGGAACTGCTAGCAGTTAGACTATTGTAGCCATTACTAAGAGGAAGCTCGATAGACAGGGGCAGCATGGTTATACTTAGTGATTATAGATTGTGATGGTTTGATGAATCAATAGATTATTGTGTGATTGTATGATCAATAGATGAATTCTATTATGTGAAGACTATAACGTGAATGTTTTGTATCAAGGTTCTTCATGGTGAATGTTGCTGTAAACTGACATTAGAAAGATAAGTCAAATCTTTGTGTGTAATCTTTATTACTATAATACAAAGTGACTTATCTTGGTGTGGTGGGTTTTTCTCTTGTAAGGGTTTTCCCACATATATCTGGTGTTCATGTGTGTTTGTCTATTTCTATGTTTCAGTAATCTCTTTCTAGTGCATCTTAATTGGACTGTAATTATAAGATTTAAAAAGTATCTCTGCATTCTTCCCTAAAGTTTTGACATTAGGAGAGTCACTTCCACATTTAGCTTTCCTTACAGAGAAATTGCATTAACTGAATGAAATAATACAAAGTGATCAATCCTTATGAAGGAGATCAAGAAACCCTAAAGTGTAACCTAAAAGGGAGCATTTAATAATTAGAATAATTATTAAATGCCTACAAAATGCAAACTAAGTTAATCTTAAGATAAATACATGCAATGTGAGCCCATAAAGTCCAAATACGACAACAACTGAAAAGAAGGATTTTTTGAAAAAACCAAAAATCAAATCTAGAAATCACCTGCACCATTGTAAAGAGCTTGAAAACAACTTTCTGACGATATCTTGCTTGCCCATTTTTGACATCATATGAAAAAGTTATTCTGACTGAAGGAAACTCTAGAAAAGAAGATCTAACTTTGACTAGAAATAACAGAGACTTGAGAATTAATCTCCAAAAAATACCTGCACCACTAGAAAGTAATATGAGTCATCTTTTTGATGATATCTGTCAGTCTAAATTTCATATCAGGCAAAAGTATACTCCTTGCAAGGAAAAAATAGCTACCAGTAAAATATATGTGGAAAATTAAATCGATTTGCCAAAACAACCATCACAAAGAAACCATTTAGTTTGAAATTTGATTGGCTTAAACACATCATATTACTTTTCATAATTTGGTTTATTTTGAAAAAATGTTTTAAAAAATAATAATGAAAAACATTTATAAAGATTTTTTTTAATAAAATTATAAAAAATTATGCCTTTTCTCGAGTGGGACATATGGGTCTACACTCCACCGGGATCCCTATATAAGGACAAGAGCACCTATACAAGACTCCTACGCAAGTAATGAACTCAGCGGGGAAGGGGAATATACCCTTTGTAAATGCCTTCTTTTAAAAAATAATTAAAACATTTTCTTTTAAAAGTTTTTTTTAAAATTACATTTCCAAAAAATGCAATAGTTTTGTAGGAATAAAAATAAAAATGTTTATCTCGTAGTGCAAGGCCATGGCCCGCGACAATAAAAATGTTTCCTTAGAGGTCAATCACCGCATTTCAAATAATTTGATAAGATCTTAGGGTTTTGCAATTGATGGTGATGTCCGTTTGGGCTCAAAACTTACCAAAAATATAACTACCATCAGGATCTAGAGATAAAGTAACCGCTTCAAAACCTTGTAGATCTAGTGTCTGGAGTAGAAATCAAGTGAAACAAAAGCCAAATTTGACTTTCTTGATAGCTTGGATCCAATGGCGAGGTCCTTTTCACACAAAAATGCTTCAAGAAACACCCACCTCAAAAATTTGCAAAAAAGGCAAAGGGGATTCAGATCTGAAGCCTGCAAACAAGAATTGCTATATTCATCAACAAGAAAAAGTTACAGAAGAAGCTTTCAAGAAGATATGAAAGTCGTTATCTTTCTTGTGAGTTGTATTTACAATAAGGGTTGAATTCTTATAAGAGAAAATCCCTAAATGTGAAAGGATCAGATCATGAAAAGTGTCAACATCACATGAGATGTGACATAATGATCTAATATTAACTCAACTAATAAAGCATTCCTAAGTTTAGCTAAAGTGTGTGAGAATAAATTAGACTAATAATCAATCAAAGATTAATTATTTATTAGCTAATGTATGATAACTCTAACACCCCCCCTTAATATGAACATAGGGAGTAGCTAAAAACCCAAAAAAGAATGTATGATGGGTCCCTACAAACAAGGGAAAGTAAGGTACACATGTACAAACAAAAGATCTCTATAATGTGGAGACATAGAGAAAACCTCATGGGAAAAAATCTACTACAAAAAGAGATGAAAGCCAAGTGAAGGATTGAAGAAGCCTCCAAACAAGGCAAGGTTGTCCCAAAAGATAGGAACAAAGAGAACACCACATAATCATGAAGAAGCTGCAAACACTGTCAAAAGATGACTACTATGGTGTCGAAGAACCTCCTCTAAAGATAGGATGATCAAGATCAAGAAGACAACAATCTGCATGAGTGCCCCCAATGACACTACTCGAACAATGATCAAAAATGCATATGGCACATGAATTTGTACAAGTGACCCCAATGACACTACTCAACTACTAAAAGTTTAAAATACAAGTTCTAATAGTCTAAAGAACATTGATCAACTGAGGATGGAAGATTCCTTCCAAGGAAAAACCAAGGAAGCATTAGCATGAATAGTATAATACCCCCATAATGCTGACTAGGAGAGCTTGACAGATCCATTGAAATGTTGTGTAACACCTTGTAGTGCATGAAGGAGAAGAAACAACATCTGAAAGTGCACAAAAAAGCACCTACAACTAAAAAGGTGGTATGAAAAACAAAGCACACATGCAAGAGGTTGGAATCATATGGATCCACTATTGTCATGGAGGGACACTCACCGAACAAAGGTGTGATGGCAAAAAAAAAGGCACTGCACAACCCCCCTATGGCACAACCTTATGTGCAAAATCTCCTAAAATACATGTACAATAGTGTGGCAGTTTATTTGAGTGTGTTTACATAGAAGATTGCTTACAAATGATGCTCAAAATGTCATATAAAGACTCAAGACTGAAAATACATGAAGAACAACCAAAAATGAAGCAACCCATGCAAACGAGAAGTTCCCATAAGCTAAAACATCCAAGTAATTCACCAAAGTGTGAAAACACAAAAATATGGATAAAATATACCTGGAGTGAAATCTAGAAAAATTGCATGGATGGAACTGAAGAGCTTTGAAAGATAGTTCCAACACTGCTAAGATCGTGAAAAATGGAGAAACTAGTCAAAAGTTATGAGCCTGGGAGTGAAAATAGCTCCTCTAACTTCAACTGACTATAGAATGCACTAGAAATAGAAACAAGTGATGAAACCAACACTAATAGAAAGTTGGTGGAACCAACTTTCTAATGATATCTCGTTTGGAAAAAAATGATATTATATGCCCCAAATATGGCCAAAAGAAAAAAAACACCCCTTATAGGGCACAAAGGGGGTCAAATGGGGCCCAAGCAACTAATCCTACCACTGACATCAACATGACATCATCCTAACATCAGTGGAATATTCTAGGAATATTCCCTATTGCTAGAAAAAAAATCTGGCCCCCTAGCAAGAAGGTTGACGATGGAATATGTTGAAACTGAGCAGAATATTCTCCAAACTTCCCTACATGGAAAAACGAGCCACCAAGAAGAGAGCCACTACTCAGTTGAAAGAGGTCTCTTGCAATGTGCAACAACTAGAAATGAGCTACCAGAAATTTGGAAAGGGCCGCCGTCGGTTGTAAGGAGTTGTCGGTTCTGCTTTGGAGACCGCTGGCTAAAAAGGATGGCCGTCAGTAGTGTGAAAAGGCTAGCAGGTAGTGAGAAAAGAACCACCGGCATATTGTATAGGGCTTGCAGGGCCTGCCATAGGTAGCTACCCTGTGGTACCTTCACATTAAATGATTCCCCCAAAACTTTTACAATTTTTTTTTTAAATCTTTCCCCCACAAACTTTTACAAATATTTTTAATTTTCTGATTATAAAAAAGGTGAAATTAGAAAAATAAAAATATTTTTTTTTACCAAGCCTGCAGATTTATTTTTTTCTTGATCCACGTTCAACTGGTCGTACGGGTCGTACGAGCAACAAAGTTTTGCCTCAAAGATCAACTGTGTCCAAAATGGATGAATGAATAGTTGTTCCTAGGGTTTTGGACTGCTGCGGACTCAATGGTGAGGTTTGTTTGGACTCAAAAAAGTTTGATCAAATAGGTATGCCTTGGATCAAAAGAGACAAACCCCAAACCCTTGAAGCTCCAAAAATCCTTAAAAACATGAACATGAAGCAATAGGTTTGGAGCTCTGATACCATGTAGAAGTTGAGAAAGCCAACTTCACAAAACCCAAAGATCACCTGCATGCAAATAACTTGTCACAAAAAGGAAGAGATGCAGACAAAAAAACAAAGGTGCTCTACAAGCTTCAAGAGAAATTGCATTAATTGAATGAAATAATACAAACTAATCAATCTTTATGAAGGAGATTAAGAAACCCTAAAGTGTAACCTAAAAGGGAGCATTTAATAATTAGAATAATTATTAAATGCCTACAAAATACAAACTAAGTCAATCTTAAGAGAAATATAAAAGGTAACTCAATTAAATAATTAACTAATAAACCTTTTACTCTAACAATGATGAGATGCTCCTAAATATATAAGCCTTATCCTTGATCCAAAACTAGTAGAAGCACAAAGAGATTTCCCCTTATTACCTAATTTAGTAATTGAAAAACATGACCTTTATTCTTACTAGACTATTTGGAAGAAGAAGTTGACTCAAACATTCTAGAAGGTAGATCAATATGATTCTTCTTAAGAAGATGTTTCAATTCCTCAATATACTTCTTATAAAAAGAATGTTGATCATGCCAATTCTTCTTACAATATGAACAAGTAGAATTCTCCTTCTTAGGTTATTTCTTTGTGGAAGAGGATTTATTCTTTGGTTGAGCTGAATATGGATTATTCTTTGATTTCTTTTGTTTCTTATTTGATTCTTTCACCTAACTAGCCAACAATTCCTGATATTTAGATGACTTGAAGATACCCATAGATATAATATTTTGTTGCTCATGTATTAACATCCTAAAAAATTATGCAAATGAAGGTGCATATGTATACCACATAGTCAATCTATGAGTATGAAAGCTAGAAACAAAATTAGAATAATTAGTACCAAGTTATTTCAATGTATTATAACCAACTAAATTCCCTTAACAATTCCACATGCTTTATATTGCTCTATTAGATCATTAACCTTAGTGATGTAATCTTGGATGTTGTCAAAGTTCTCAGGATCAAGGATAATTAGTTTATTATCAATTTGATAGCCTCTTACTTCCTTTGTAGTACCATACAATGTTTTTTATGTTTTTCCAAGGTTCATGAGAATCCTTACATGATTCAATTTGAAACAATAAATCTTGATAAACTAGTTTATGAAGACACACAAGAGCTTTGGTATGTTCAATCACCCATTTTATCTTTTTATCTACATTTGTAGCTTTAGGTATCTTGTTTTCAACATATAGAGAGTGATCCTTATTCATTAGAATACTCCATGCATTTTGATGCCATATTGAATAGTTGTATGATGTTAGCAAAGGAACCTTATAATGATCCATGGAAAAGAAGAGCACAAGTAAACAAATCAAAAGAATGCACCAAGAGAACCCCAAATCAGTCAATCAAGAATCTCCCCCAACAATATATGATTTGGAGCTTTATATTTAGTGTGATTACATATGCCACTTTCCAAAAACAATGAAGTGGACTTGATCTTAGTGTATATAGATGCCAAAATTGAACACAAGTTCAAAGTAAAATTTTACATAGAATGAGATGAATTGGATCACATAAAAATTACATGAAAAATTATGCACCTTAAAAAAAAATCATCCAAAAATGTTATCGTAGGAGCAAGAAATTAGCCCCAAATATTTCCAAAATGAGAGAAACACAACAACACCTATTAGTATCTGAAATCTGTGGAAAAAATAGGGACCAAAATAAAAAATTTAACTACACCACTAAGAAGAGCACAAAATTCTGCCCAAAATTAAAAAATTCTCACAAAAAGGAGGTCACATGATTGATTTATGGCCATTTGAAAATCACATTCAAAATGAAAAATTCCAATGGTGAGGTAGGCAAAAAATTCTTTAAAAAGGCTAACGTTAGTAGAAGACATGTTTAAAATTGATGGTTTGGTTCTCATCACCAGAATATTCTTCTCTTGGTTGGAATATGCCTTCTATTAGAATATTCTCCTAGAATATTTTGATCATTGGCGATAGGGGGAATCTTGACAAAATCTTCTAAACTGCTCTAAAGTACACAAAAGAATTATACACTTTAAAAAAAATACCCAAAAATATTATAGTAGGACCAAGAACAAAGCCCTTGAAGTTCCCAAAATGAGAATGACTCAACAACATCTTTGTGAATCTATTTTTTTTGGAAAAAATAGTTGCACTACTATGAAGAGCACAAGATTCTACCCCAAATAAAAAAAAATGCTCGATAAACAGAGTCCACATGACCAAGTTATGGGCCACCAAAGTTTTAATGCAAAATCAAAACTATTAATGGAAAGGGTGCTAGATTTGGCTATGGATATTTTTCCCTAGATCTAGAGGCCAAATGGAAAGCACAAAGAGATCAATATGAAATGCTCAAGATTGCAATGGAATTGAGTATCTTGGATTTAATTTACAAATGAGAACCCCTTGGTTATATAGCCAAGGTGAGACATAGGATTAGACAAGATCATGACAAGTGTCTTAATCTTATGACATGAGACAACTAACTTGACATAAAAGTACAAAATATAATATCTAGACACGAAAACTAAGTCTTCTAGAAGGAACCTTAGGACCTAAGTAAACTTAACATGTGAATAAGTCCCCTAGTAGGAATTGGCTAGGTATAAGACATTTATTCACAATGACACCCCCTTAAGTGCAACATAGGGAGTAGATTATTATGTAAATGATGCAAAGATTCAAAAATGGGTCCCAACTACTAGGCCATGTTAGGTACCCATGTACATATACAATGTAGTCTTTGACGAATGGAGAAAAGGAGAAAACCTAGTGGGATAAATCCCTCTCCAAAAGAGAGATGAAATAAAAAAATTCTCTCAATGAAGAATGAGAAGGGAAAAATCCCATATGAGGAAAAATTCCTCCATAAGAAAGAAAAAGAGAGACCATGCAACCCCCCCAATGTTGAGTCTCCTGCAATGATGGTAGAAGCTTGACATTGAATGATAAAGATGATCCAAAACTATCAAACAATGTTCCTTCCCTTAGGGAGAAATAAAACCAAGATGGTATGCATGATGTCTTCCAATTCCTGAAATGAAGATGTGGGAGGAAGGATGATGGATGATTTCTTTGAAAGAATGATCAATATCTTTGGATGTCAATTCCAAAATATTTCACACTCAAAATAGGCATTCTTGGCTACACCATTGAAGAAGACAATCCAAAATCTCCTATCTAAACAATTGTAGAACACAATCCAAAGACAAGCATACCTCCTCTGAAGACAAAGAAGCTTCCTCCAAATTTGTTCAAAAATAATCCACATTGACGTCAAACTGTAAAGAATGATCAGGGTGATCCCACAACACTAGTTTAAAATTTCATTGAGGAAGGAAAATTGCAAAAACACTCCCATGATTTTTATTTTCTGGTTTTTAGGGGTTTGCATGAACTGGCTGTTCTTATGGACCCAAAAATGGGTTGGCTTGAACCCCCCTTCAAGCGAACCCTCATTAATGATGGGACCCTCCTTTTGGCACATTTTTCAAAATAAAAAATAAAGGAAAATTAAAAAAAAGGTCTTATATGCACCCCCTTCGAGTGGGAACCCCCTTAACCCAAAAGCACAACTGGTTCACTTGAAGGGGGGTCTATACAAACCCCCCATTTTCCCCCTCCCTCCCCTCTTCTACCAAATCTTTGCAAAAAAATTCCTTTCAATGCTCAGGTTGAGGATGAAAAATGGAGGAGAATTCATAGACCCAAATGGATGATGGTAGTCCTTAAAATGAGCTATCGGTCAAGTATAATTTTAATATGTATTTTTTTTAGTTTGATTAAACATAGTTTTTTCACCAAGAATCGAGCTCTCTATTTTTGCACATGTAGAAAATAGCACATTATCATTTTTTTTTTTAAATATCAATGCAATAGCAGATTATCATTTAGAAAAAAAATAATATTAGTGCACTAGATATTGATGTCCTTGATCCAACAAAAATAATTGAATTTTGATACATACAAAAAGAGTAAATCATGTCTAAATTGTAACTAGTTTAAGACTTATATCATAGTTACAAATATAAATTAAAAAAAAAAGAGTTTTATCCTTCATAGAAAAAAAGTTGTGTTAGCCAGTAATGCTACTCTTTAAAAATGGTGCTTACTATTAAAAGCTAGTTTTTGAAGGAGATGGAAAAAAAAGTGCAATATGATTCCAAAAAAATTGAAAAAAATATATTTAGAATCTACAGATAAAATTTCACAAATCACTTGTTTGCACTATCTTCAAATTCCTCACAGTTTAGCTACTATAGTTGCCTAAAAGTGAAGATTTAGTTAAAAATTAAGTTCAATGTCCAGTTTGGAAAAAAATTGTAAACTAGTATTATGGGAGCACCCATCATGCAGAGAATGAACAAGAAGGTCAGAGTATTCCCTCACAACAATTGAAAAAGGGTCATATCCATCAATGAGAAGATGGATGAAATCAATTGTGTCTCCCAAATGTGAAATGTGAGACTCAACAAACAATCCACCAATGTCTATTAAGTATGCATCTGAAGTAGATGTATCTGAAGTAGATGTAGCTTGAAGACGATGAAGATCCTACTATACTAAATCAAAAGAAGCCATATATAAAGCAACACAATCATCATCCAATGCAAGAAATTATGGAGGATATGAAATGAAAGGCTTAAGAATGGGATCTCATGTGATAATTTTCATGTTAAAGTAGCCAAATACCTCTTATGAATCATGGTGCACACTACAAGTGTGATCAATAGAAGAAAGAACAATTCCATCATCAAAAGAAAAAAATGCAAGGGTGTACAACTGAGATGAATGACCACCCATACCAATAGAAATAATTTCTCTACTCTCCAAGTCTCTAATGATAACTAAACAAGGAGTGAATTCCATAGTCCTCCCATCTCCACCATGTGTAATCTGATAGATGGAAAGAATATTGTTTGAAAATAAGTTACACACAAAACCTCATTAAAAGATCCCTCCCCAATATCAATATATCCCTTGCTAATTACACTCATGTATGTGTTGTTTCCCATCAAAATAGGATACATAAAACAAGGTTCAAAAGAAGAGAATATAGAATATGAAGATGCCATGTATGATGAGATGCTCTTGAATATAGAAATCGTCTCCTTGATCCAAGGCCTATAGAAGCACAAAGAGCTTTCCCCTTATTACTTGATTTAGTAACCAGAAAACATGACCTTTATCCCTATTAGAATGTTTGGAAGAAGAAGAAGTTGACTCAAGCATTTTGGAAGGTAGATCAATATGATTCTTCTCAAGAAGATGTTTCAATTCATCAATATACTTGTTATAACAAGAATGTTCATCATGCTCGAGCTTCTTACAATATGAAAAAGTAGACTTCTCCTTCTTAGATTATTTCTTTGTGGAAGGGGATTTATTCTTTGGTTGATTTAAATATGGATTTTTCTTTTATTTCTTTAGTTTCTTATATGATTATTTCACCTAACTAGCCAACAATGCCTGATATTTAGATGAATTGATGATACCCATAGATATAATCTTTTGTTGCTCATGTATTAATATCCTCAAAAATTATGCAAATGAAGGTGTATATGTATACCCCATAGTCAATCTATGAGTATGAAAGCTAGAAAAAAAAGTAGCATAATTAGTACCAAGTTTGTTCAATGTAATATAGCCAACTAAATATCCTTACTAATTCCACGTGCTTTACATTGCTCTATTAGATCATTAACCTTAGTGATGTAGTCTTGGATGTTGTCAAAGTTTTTAGGGTCAAGGATAATCAGTCTATTATCAATTTGATACCCTCTTACTTCCTTTGTAGTACCATACAATGTTTTCATTTTTTTTGAAGCTTCATGGGAATCCTTACATGATTCAATTTGAAACAATAAATCTTGATAAACTAGTTTATGAAGACACACAAGAGCTTTGGTATGTTCAATCATCCATTTTATCTTTTTATCTACATTTGTAGCTTTAGGTACCTTGTTTTCAACATATAGAGAGTGATCCTTATTCATTAGAATACTACATGCATTTTGATGCCATATTGAATAGTTGTATGATGTTAGCAAAGGAACCTTAGAATAATCCATGGAAAAGAAGAGCACAAGCAAGCAAATAAAAAGAATGCACCAAGAGAACAATAAATCACCCAATCAAGAATCTTCCCCAACAATATATGATTTATAACTTTGTATTTAGTGAGATTACAAATTCCACTTGCCAAAAAAATAAAGTGGACTTGATCTTACTGTATACAAATGCCAAAATTGGGCACAAGTTCAAAGTAAAAATTTATATATAATGAGATCAATTGGATCACACCACTGAAAATTACATGAAAATTTATGCACTTTCAAAAAAAATCACCCAAAAATGTTATTGGAGGAGAAAGAATTGAGCCCCAAATATTTTGAAAATGAGAGGTGTAACGCCAAGAAAGTGCACAAGACAAGATTAAGAGAAAACATGCAATATAAATCTAAATGCAATCTAATGCTAAGCAACAAAGAACAAATGAAAGTAAAAACATAAAACTAAAACAATCTCACCAAATTGCTACGTATTTCCATGATTCATCTTGATTTCCCTTCTCCATTTTGTTGTAGTAGTATAATTTCCCTCAGATTTCTTGTAAGTTCGTGCAAGTATAGCCTAAGATAGTGATTTAGAAAAACATTGAAGATTCAAGATAAGTGCTCTCAAAAGTCATAAGATTTCGCAAGTTTTCTAGAGAGTTTGGAATGATGAAGACCAGATCAATTTATAGAAAATTGATTATTCGAACGACAGGCCAAGATCGAAAGATCAACAGACGGTTGAGATTGACTGATTAGTCATGCATTCTAATAACTGTCAGTGGTGACATGAGTGATACAAATTAGAAAATTAATTAAAGAATAAATGATTTAATCTTCCAGTTTGGTATTCGAAAACAGAAGAATTATCTTTGCATGAAAAAGATAAAGATGGACTAAAGCAACTCTTGTTCAAATGCACACACAAGGTTTAATTAATTAAATAAGAATATTTAATTAATACGCATGTACACGCAATTGAGTTAGAACTAGATGATTGAATGATTTGACGAAGAGATTACTCGAGAACGCCACTTAGACATTAAATCAAGAGTTAACTGGGCGATTAAAATAGATCTTTGAGTCGAGTGAAAGTGAATTCTTAGATAACTCACACAATTATCTAAATATAGAGGAATCTCGTTAAAATAGAATTCATGAATTAAATAATTCATTTAATTTGGTTGATATTTTGAAGATATAATTAAATAAATAAAAGATTTATTTAATTAAAGATGAAAGGGATTTAAATGAATAATTAAATAAATAATGAATTTATTTAATTATGGTTGAAATATGATAAAGAGTAAATTAAATAAGAATTTATTTAATTTGACCAAGAAGGATAAAAGGTTAATTAGTAACATAATTAAATAAAAATCATTTATTTAATTAACCTCGATAGAATAAAGAAAATGAGAATTAATTAAATAATTAAGATTGTTTAATTAATAGATGAAAATAGAGACTATAGAATAATTAAATGAATTAACATTGTTTGAAATCCAATGAAGATTATAGAGAATGGTAGAATTAAATTGGAAACTGAGCTAGGATTTAGGTTATACACATTTTCCCTCTTTGGGTACAATGTCGTTTTTCAGCATTGTGTCCAAAAGAAAATCAATAAGAAATGCGGTCATGCCCCGATTATAAAATAGATTGAAAGATACTCGGGAGAATTGACGGAATTTTGAAAAGTTTAAGAAAAAAATGGAAATGATCCACAGAAGTTAGTCCGATGGAGAAGTGAAGGTAGTGGATTTGGGAATTGGAACAAATGTTAGGGGCCAATTACAGGTTCGAAGACATGAAAAATTTGGCTCTAAGTGATGAGAGAACTAGAGATGAAAAGAAAGAAAAGGATAGAGGAAAATAGATGGGAATTGGTGAAGATGTAGAAAGAAAAATGTTGAATTGCAAAGAAAGATTGAGAAATAATAAAAGTGAGTTAGTTTTGGTAATAGCAATCTTGATGTTCGTTAATATCACAAAGGAGGTACACTTTATCATCGTGGTAGGGACTAATGCAAATGTGAAAAACACCATGATATGACATAAGGTCAGGGTGTGAAAGGTCATCCACTTGCAACAACGGTCCAGATCCACAGGATAAAGTGTCGTTAGCTCATACTAAGGACACCAGTTGCTCTAGTCTTTTTGTCAAGGACGAGAGCCCGGACCAGCGAGCAGTAAAGAGGCGATTGGGGGGTCAGCTCTCTAATCCTTCATGGAAGGGACATCCAGCGAGAACTGGTAGCATACAAAATCAGGAATTAAATATTAATTAATAGGTGGTAATTAAAATGAATTTTTTTACATACATTTAGCTATGTCCTTTAAGCGGGACATCGCCAAGAAGCTAGTAACATAATTCCTAGTCATCAATTTAAGATAAATGATAAGATAAATAAGACATAAAGTCAAAAATCCAGTGAAAAAATTGCCAAAACTTGATTTGTTTGTTTGATTTGTTTTGATTGATAGAATGATTGATTATTGGCCTTATTTTGAGAAGTCACACACAGAGAATGGGTGTAAGTCAGTTTGATATTGCCGGCTATATATAAGAGCGTGATAGTACCTAGTTTCAAAGAACATGTATCATATAAGGCCCGTTGAGTCGGATGTCGGTAGTTGATAACACATGTAAGGCTATGTTTGATTGTTTAACAGAAATGATAGCCGTTATACTTGAGGAAGGACTCATCCTATAGCAGAGACACTTAGATTTGGCATTCGTTGTATTTGGGAAGGACTCATGTTTAGCGAATAAGATGCAAATGGTTTACTTACATGAGTGTCCTGACAAGAAGGGACTGCATCTGTGGTGAACTGTTGTTGATCCTGATCATTAATGTTTGACAAGTTGTTTTTGATTTGGCCAGAGATGCCTAAAGAAGCATTTACCCAGTCAGAGTACATGACAGTATGAGTATTGTGAGCAGTGGCTATGTTGTTGATGACCTAAAAAGGACTTACCTAGTGCTTGGCCTCGAGGGCTCATCCGTTGATAGCCCAGCACCTCGTTATACCCACCTAGGAACCTTATGGTTGAAGCGACTGCAGTAGGCAGAGATTGGGCTGAGTAAAGGCATGTGAATGTAGCCAGACCTCAATGGATTGACCTAGTGTGGCCTTGGGTGCTCATTGATTGATGGCCTTACCTACGTTATACACGTAGAGACCTCATAGTTCAACATGACCAATGACCTTGTCATATAGACACATAGATTGAATCATGAATTTATATAGACAAACCTAAACAGACTGACCTAATGCCTCGGGAGCACATTCGACAGATGACCTTGCCTACGTCTAGTCGTAGAGGCAATGTAGTTCAATAAATGACACAGACTGACAAGTGCAACTGACTTTGACTCTATTTTTGGATTTTCAAAATGTTTTGATTTTTTTATACTTTTGAAGTTTTCTAATGTTTTTGTATTTTCTCAGGTCATTTTGCGATGTTTGTGGATTTTTCTATGGTTTTATGTCTTCAACACAGCCAATGGAAGAATCAATATGACACGCGTCAAGTGTTTTCCCCTAGTCGAGTATAAGACCAATTGATTATGAATAGGGTAAAATGGGGGATATGAAATGCACTTGATGTCAATCGTTCCAGGTTATGGGAAAGACTACCACTTATTATGAATGGTATATACAAGCGATGGATATGAAAGATAAGGGATATGTACAGGGATAGGTAGTATGTATAGGGGTGAGGACTATGTATAGGGAAGTGGACTATGTACAGGGTAGGCTAGTATGTATAGGGATAAGGACTATGTACAGGGATAAGGACTATGTATAGGGAAATGATTCCTACAAGCAACCAAGAAACCATGCACAAGAATCCAAGGACAACCATGATCTTGCCCCTAGTCAAGCTGAAAACCAATTGACAGGTGATGAGGATGGTGACGATGTTGTGTGACGTGGGAATGACACATCTCGAAACAACATGAGGATGACGATAATGTGACTAAAGGATCAAAGTTTGCAACAAGGCTAGAGACAAAACCAAGGAATGTTTTGAATGATGCACTAGGATGCATAGAAAGATTGTATGGATTGGGCTTGGACTTGTTGCATTTGGAATGACTTTTCAAGATTAGATGGTATGATGGAAGATCCTTAGACCATTGACAAGGGAAAAAAAAGGCATGTGATAGGTACTTCGTATAAGGATAACTCATTTGGAAAAATGCTATGAAGGCTATGGCATGATATTTCATGGATAGTGTATGACCAAAGGATAAACATGTCAATATTTTTTCCAAAGCACAATTTATGTTTGCACCCGAGTCCTTATCAAGATCCAAGTAGGTGGTAAAATGGACATGAGTGGTAGGGTTAAGATGGATAGATGAAAATGTCAAATGACGGGTATGGGAGATGAGACAACTTGCCCCCAAGTGTAATAGTCCACATAGATAATTTCTTACACATGACACTTGTTTGCCAAGTTTTCATCATGGTACTTATCCAAAGCGCCATAAGAATGGTTTTCACTATTGGATGAAATTTTTCTCTTGACTTTTTTTTTTGTTCTTTTGGTTTCAACCAGATGCCTGTTTGCCAAGTTTTCATCAAAGTGACTTTTTTTTTTCTTTTTCTGGATGGCCTTGATGCTTTAGATGATCATTGATTGTGTCAAATCCATTGATGGTGTTGATGTAGAGATTGGTGCCAAGATATGACAATAATAACCTTGATGAAGTAGTTGCCTTGTAGGGATCATAGCATACATACGATTGATTGATGTCATTGTGATCCTTAGGTACACTAGAGTTGGCCTTATCAAAATACGCACATCGCGATAGAGTGCCATGGGAGTCCTTACAATAAAGAGTTGCTGCCAAAATGCGATGGATTTGTGACGTAGGTTTTTTAGACTTTAGACAATATTTAGGATTATGATGGATGATGGTAGGCAGCGTTTAGCGAATTTAGATCTGTAAGACTATTCATTTAGCAAACTTGGAATTCGATGGATGATGATGGAAGCTGGGTTTTAGATTAGGGATAAATGTTTGGACATGACTTTTTATATACCTTGTATGATGACCATTTGGAAGGAGATTGGACATTTAACATGGCTGGGAGTCACTCTTTCTTGTAGCTCCCACATTTTGATTGAATTTTACTTTTAAACTATTTTCTTTACTTGGTCCACTTTTCTTTGGGATCCATTTTAACTTTATTTGTCCACTTGGATTTTTGATTGACTCAATGGCCTTTGATATTTGATTTTGAACTTTGAATTTGTAAGAATTTTTTTTTGTTGGTTCCAAATGGAAGGTTTACTCATGTTGGAATGACAATTTATGGTTTGGATGCAAGGAGTGTTGGCAACAACCTTATGGTAAGAACTACGAATGGCCTCCATTTTGATGTTTGTATCAGATAAAGTTTCCCCCAATATCGAGAAGATACGATTAACATCATTAGATTTGTTGACTGAAGGATAACCAAGACCTTGATATCTAGGATTTTCCTGAAACTGTACTGGTTCTAGAATTCCTTGCTCATGTATGCCTAGTCCTTTTCCTTGATATTGCATGCTCTAACAAATTTTTTTTGTGATGGGATAATTTTTGTTTTGAAAGCAAGATGCTAACCCATCACTGTGTATGTGGAAACTGTTACTTGGAATCTTCTCCTCTACAAGAAATCCTGATTTGATAAAATTGGATGATCCTAGTTGATAGGATGTCTTAGCTTCATTGAAATGTTGGATATCTTTGGTGTGATTTTGTGACATATCAGATTTAGAGGATTCTACTGGTGCTTCCAAGTCGATGTTGAAACCGTCTCTATGTTCATTGTCATAGAGTCCAATGAACTCAGCTATAACTTGATCATTTGCAAATATGTCTAGAGTAGGAGACTCTTGTTCTAGAGGAATATCATCTACGTGTTCAAAGGAGGCAAGTTTCTCATTTTTGGAAATGGATGCATTTGGTACTTGGATAGGTTTGTCTTCAAATGTTTGATCATGAATGGAATAAAGGTTAAGGAGTGGATCATTTTGGATTTCTTAATCAATAGTAGTATCTTGATCAAAGATGGGTTTGTCTTGAATAATATGGTTGGGAATGGAATCTTGATCAAGGATAAGTGTATTTTGGATTCCATGATTATCTAGAAGGACTTCTTGGATGGACTTAAAAATAGGGTCATGGGATATAATACTTTGATCTTGACATGAAGGTGAAGCCATGGAGTCATGGTTTGGACTTTCCATTTGACATGTATCCTCAAGTTTAGTAGATGGGATGTGACTTTGGAGACCATGAATAGATGTATTTTCATGACTATATGTAGATTGAGATGGAGTGGCTTGGAAGGGATTAGTGGATGAAGGACTAGGATAGGCCATGGAGGCTTGGAAGGAATTAGTGGATGAAGGACTAGGGTAGGGCATGGAGGCTTGGAAAGGGTTAGTCGAAGGTTGGTTTCCCTTGTCAAGGTTAGGATAAGGGTGATAAGTGGATGTTTGTTGTGGATTCATGACATGGATTATGCTAAGGGAGTCTTGATAATGAGGGTAGATGGATGGAGGACTAGGACTTATGGATTGTTGGTAGGAAGAGTATGTAGGTAGTTGACCATGGGTTGACGTTGGTTGGCATTTGGATTGGATATATTATCTTTTGAAGTCTATGGTTTCTTGGAATTGACCATTACAGAGTAACTAGTTTCAATTTGACTAGCACGCATATCAAGGTAAATTGCAAACATGGTGGTGAGGTTATGATGAAAGATGGAGTATGACTAAGGTATGTGATATGAGGCCTAAGGTATGACAATGCAAAGAGTGACTTAAGTCTAAGGTATGCAACCTAAGGTATCCTTTTGGGATTTTCTGAATGCAAAATAAGGAATGTTCTAAGATGACACTAGGCTAAAATCTAAAGATGCAAAGTCTAAGCAAGACTCTAAAATAATCAATTCTGTAAACCCAAGACAGAGGGACCAACTACCTAAAGTGTAACCAAGGCATCAATTTAGTTAAGTCAAGGAACCAATGTAAGACGAAGATCAAAGACAAGTTGAGTTTCCTAACTAGACTAATGAGCTAGGCAGACTCTCTGTAGGACAAAGGATAAGATGATAGGACTAGGTTCAATGACAAATTTTGTTGATACTATGATTTTTCTAGAGTATAGATGATGGACCTATCCTAAAGTTTGTAAAAGTGACCTTCCTGGAAGTTTAATGCAAGGTAATATGTATTCTAAGATGAAACTAAACTCTAAATTAAGACAACTATTGTAATGACCGAATGAACCTAAAGGATGCAAAATTGAGCAAATCATTTCAAGTTTCTATTCAAGGACTATTTGTGGAAAGACAACTAAAACTGGTATAATCATGTTGACTGGATAGTGACCGTAAATTCTGACTTTCTGATAATTAGGATAATGCATTGCGGGATTTCACATATGCGGTTAAGTTTACTAGTTGCAATTAAATTTGATAGTTGCGTTTCTCTAGTAAAGTTCAATGTGTGACTCTGACAGATGCAGTTAACTATATAGCAGATGTGACTCGTAATGACAAATGCGACTCAAAATATAACACATGTGGTTTTTCACAAAGCAATTGCGAGCTAAACTAGCAGATGCGACTCTATGCTAGACAGATGTGACTGATACTGACAAATGTGACTCAAAGCTAGACAGATGTGACACTAACTAATAGATGCAACTCAAAGCTAGAAAGATGTGACCCTAATTGAAAGATGCGACCTAAAGTTAAATAGATGTGACTCGTAATAATAGATACGACTCAATATTAAATAGATGCGACTCTAAAAATCAATTGTGACTTTTTGTTGAACAGTTGTGACTCTCTATGAATTTTTAGTGATCGTAAGATTCAAAATTGACTCCATTTTTCATGATCAAATTATGGCAAACAAGAACAATCATAAGACGAAGTGTTTTCAGTTTGATTCTGGACTCAAAGAATATTTAAGTTGACAACAGACAAGCACATCCTAATAGGCCAAAAGGCCTAGGGTTTGTATACTTAGTATAGCCCACCAAAATACCCTGGATTGGTGATAAACACCTTTCCTTCTTGAGAGCGGATAGCTTAGAAATTTGGTGGCATTGGCTCCCCTCCACGACTCATTAACATCTTTCAAGCACACCAATTTCAAATTCTTTGGGCAATGACCTCCCAAGAACTGCTATCTCTACTCAAGGGGATCAGTAGTGAGTGTCTTTGGGCATGATACTATACCCTACACTATACCAAGCAATGACTAATAGAACAGTTGGACACTAAAACAAAAGGTTTTTAATAAGGGCATTCCGTTCATGGGGCATGATCCATGCAGCGAGAGTCCCCTTTTGGATCCATCTCATCGGAACCACACTTGTGATTCTTGGGTTTTCCCTAAGAATCCACTTTTATATACCGGTTGGAAGTCTCTCGGACTTAGGGTGCTAGCGGTCTGAGTTGTCCTGGGGTGAGTACTTTTTCCCACCAGAATAGGCCCAAGTTCTAGAGTTGGTAACTATTTCTCTTACACCCAGGATCGCATGGGTGCGCAAGGGGAGAGGATACTTTGGTGTACCAAATCATGAGGTTAATACACAGATGTTCTTTCACACCAAACACAGTAAACACTTGTTAATTTTAATCCAAACGAAAGATTTGCTACACTACTAAACAATCTATTTCAAGAAAATTAACTAAGGTCTTCAACATGCGTTCTGCAGAAAAATTCGTTAGTAGTTTTCAGTATTATCTTTATCAATCATCCTACAAAAACTCATTAACTCCAAAAAAAAAAAGCCCACACACTAAAAATCCAATATTAGTAACACACAAGTCAATTGACAATTTTGAAATTTCTTGAAAATAGAAACAAAAGGTTACCATTCAATTGCATCACTATTTTACCAGTCAGATGCGTTGATGTTCTTTGCAATTGCGTTCTCGATATTTTACCAGTCAGTTGCAGTTCAAGAATTTTCAGAAGCGTCAAATTTTTTTCAGATGCGGTTCAAAAAGTCAATTGCATCGTTTCGTCAAACTGATGCATTGTTCCATACAAACGTATGAAATTAAAAATCAATTGGGTCATTATGTTATGCAAATGCATCACTTTAAGTCAAATGTGTCACTTTAAGTCACAAATGCGTCACTTTAAGTCAAATGCGTCACTTTAATTCACAAATGCGTCATTCTGGCTTCCAAATGCGTCATGTTAGCTCGCAGCTGCAAAAAAAATCATGTTTTTCTTGTAAAAAATGCTTCCCTTAACAAAAATATGTAGTATAATATATGAATCTTCATGTCTCGACCCTTCTGGACACAACCATGCTATTTATTTGACCTCAAAAGACTCCAAAAAGTGTGATTTTCAATATTCTTCAAAATCACCTACACCCTTCAAGACAAAAAACACCAAAAACTTCCAAACAAAGAATGCCAATCAAGAGGGTTAGTAGTTCACATCGGGTTCACCAAATGTAATGCCAAGAAAATGCACAAGATAAAGATTAAGAGCAAACATGCAATATAAATATAAATGCAATCTAATGCTAAGCAACACAGAACAAAGGAAAGTAAAAACGTAAACAAAACTAAAACAATCTCACCAAATTGCTATGTATTTCCATGATTCATATCGATTGCCCTTCTCCATTTTGCTGTAGCAGTATAATTGACCTCAAATTTCTCATAAGTTCATGCAAGTATAGCCTAAGATAGTGATTTAGCAAAACATCGAAGATTCAAGATAAGTGCTCTCAAAAGTCATAAGATTTCGCAAGTTTTCCAAAGAGATTGGAATGATGAATACTGGATTCATTTATAGAAAATTGATTATTCGAACAACAAAACAAGATCGAAAGATCAACGGACGGTTGAGATTGACTAATTAGTCATGCATTCTAATAACTATCAGTGATGACATGAGTGATACAAATTAGAAATAGAATTAAAGATTAAATAAATGATTTAATCTTCCAGTTTGGTATTCGAAAACAAAAGAATTATCTTTGCATGACAAATATAAAGATGGATTAAAGCAACTCTTGTTCGAATGCACACACAAGGTTTAATTAATTAAATAGGAATATTTAATTAATCCGCATGTACATGCAATTGAGTTAGAATTGGACGATTGAATGATTTGACGAAGAGATTACTCAAGAAGGCCACTCAGACATTAAATCAAGAGATAACTAGGTGATTAAAATAGATCTTTGAGTCAAGTAAAAGTGAATACTTAGATAACTCACACAATTATCTAAATATAGAGGAATGTGTTAAAATAGAATTCATGAATTAAATAATTCATTTAATTCAAGATTTGATATTTGAAGAATAATTAAATAAATAAGATTTATTTAATTAAGTGATGATGGGATTTAAATGAATAATTAAATAAATAAAGAACTTATTTAATTATAGTTGAAATATGATAAAGAGTAAATTAAATAAGAATTTATTTAATTTGACAAGAAGGATAAGGTTAATTAGTAACATAATTAAATAAAAAGTGTTTATTTAATTAATAGAAGAAATGAAGACTATAGAGAATAATTAAATAATTAACATTATTTAATCAATAGAAGAATATGAATTATGAAGAATATTGAAGTCGCAGGCTTAAACTAGATTTCAGTGTCTACAAGAGGAACACAACAACACCTGTGAGAATCTGAAATTTGTGGAAAAAATATAGACCAAAATCAAAAAAATAACTACACCACAGAGAATAGTACAAAATTTTGCCCCAACTAAAAAAATCTCACAAAAAGGAGGTCACATGATTGATTTGTGGAAATTTGAAAATCACCTTCAAAATGAAAAGGGCCAATGGTGAGGTAGGAAGAAAATTCTTAAAAAAGGCTAACATTAGTAGAATACTGACAAGGGAGAAAACCCAAGACATAGAAATAATGCACACAACTAGCAAACTTTATTATTATTCAATAATAGAAATCTTACATGTAGAGGATCCCAAATCCTTGAGCTTTGCAATACATGCAAGCTACAAAAATTACAAAAAATACAGAAATTACATAAGACTCCCTTTCACAGCATGAAAACTCTTTTCCCCAAAAAGCTACTAAAAAATCAGAAACTAGCCCATAAATAACCTCCCTCTTCGTTTTGGAGCCAAAAACAACATTAGAGTTATGAGTTTTGGCAGTTTGGTCCCAAAAATTACAAATTGGAATTCCAAAATTGAGTCCTAATTCGAAAATTGGCAATTTTCCAAAAATTGGCCAACTTCCGAAAGCCATAACTTTTGATTTGGGACTCTGTTTTTTGAACCATTAGCACTGTCGGAAAGGTCTCGGAGTGAAGAACCTGCTGAAAATTTGCTCCACTAGTTCCAATGATTTCTAGGCCTGTACGAGACTGTTTAGTGCCTCAAACTGGACTTGAAAGGTTTTTCAGGGCAAACAATATAAACAAAAACTTGAATAACTTTTAAACCATGAATGATCTTGACTTGATTCTTTCAACAAAGTGCTTATTTTTCCATCCTGAACCTTCCCATAATTTTTTTTCTTCCCATGCCTTCAAATTGACACCTACTAAAAATAGCAGTTGAGCAGAAAAAGCAGAAAAGCTGTTCTAAAAGTTGGGAATTTTTATTTGATGAAAAGGGTATCCAGAAATGCAAAAACATCTACAAAAAGAAAAAAAAAATGAACATAAATGGAAAGCATGTTTTCGGGTGATGCAAGATTTCCCTCATACCACTAGATGCTCCTGTATCAAAAACAAGTTTAAAATTGATGATTCAGTTCTTGTTACTAGAATATTCTCCCCTTGGTTGGAATATGCCTTTTATTAGAATATTCTCCTAGAATATTTTTATTGTTAGTGACAGGGGCAATCTTGATGAAATCTTCTAAAATGTAATGAAATATATTATTTTTTGACACTAAATTGAGATAAAATATTCCTGTTGAGTCGGGGTTGGCCACTGTAGGATGTGGGATCATGAGGCCTATGTAGCAAGCATCCTTCATGCCATATGGTGGCCTAGAAGACCACCAATATGCCATGGTAATGTGTATGGGTCTGCAAACCTTTAATATATATTTTAAAATTTCCTAGAAAACTATATAGTCTAAAATATAGATATTTAAAAAATATCAAAAAAAATTAAATGGGTGAAAAAAACATATTTTTGTTTCAAAAAATTGCACCAAGTGTCATAATGGTGACCATATGGATGGGCAAGGAGGGGAATTTTTTTCTTCAAGCTCTAGGTGAAGTTCTTATATTTTAATGATTTGATAGTCAATCTTAGGGTTCTTGGGCCTTCTAGATGTGATGATAGGTTTGAATTTGACCCAAAATTCTCCAAAATTGTAGCTACCTTTTGATTTTGTAACCACACTTCAGCTTCAAACCCTTATAGATCTTGCCTCATATGTTTGATTTGGATGAATAAAAGGAAAAAAAAACTTTCTCAAACACCTTGAACTCAATGGTGAGCTTATATTTGCACCAACAAGATCCAAAAAAACATACACTACAAAGCCACATAGAGGAACTCCCGCAGAATCTAGTATTTATATCAAGCTTTTCTTATTCTTTAGATCATCATATGATGCAAGAGAAGAGTATAATCAACCTTTTAAGATCTACTAAAATATCTTCAAAAATGACTAAACAAAGGCACCCAAAATTTCTCTGATACCATGTTAGAGTTGGCCATGGAGATTGCCACCCAAGATCTAGAGACAAAATAGATAGCACAAGGAGATCAATATGTAATGCTCAAGATTGCGATGGAATTTATTTAAAAATGAGAACCCCTTGGTTATATAGCCAAGGTGGTACATAGGATTAGACAAGATCATGACAAGTATGATATGGGACAACTAACTTGACATAAAAGTCAAAAAGATAAGATCTAGACATGACAACTAAGTATTCTAGAAGGAATCTTAGGACCTAAGTAAACTTAATATTTGAATAATTCCCCTAGTAGGAATTAGCTTTGTACAAGTCTTTTACTCAAACCAACAAGGGGTTCCAAATTCTCATTTAAGCATTGATGTCATTATTGATGTCAATAGATGGTAGGCTTAATTTTTTTAGCCGAACAACTGTCACAAATAAAATATGCTCTAAATGCATGGAATATTGACTAGGACATAATATTCAATGGAATATTCTTAAAGCAATGAGGTCGACATAATCTTTAGTGGATATTTCAGAATATTCTTCGGTCAATGGGTTTTGAGTAGAATGTGCTTGTTCATGATCAAAATATGTCGGGACTAGTGATTGGTTGGAAATGGTCTGCAAGAGGTGGGGATGCATTGAATGAAAGGCTTGTGACTTATGGTGTAGTGTCATGTGAGCCAACAAGTAAC
>VDFB02044740.1:0-55282 GCA_007258455.2 Sequoia sempervirens | reverse complement strand
CAACAAAAAATGAATTTGAAACGAATGTTTGTTTCAAGAGAGTGGATGGAGTCTGGCTTTGGTAATCAAACAGATGGCATGGCAATTGCAGATTACATGTATTCTACTAGTTTTTGGAATGTGGCTGAACAAGTTGTATCATTTTCAGAGCCTCTAGTAAAAGTCTTAAGGCTAGTGGATGGGGATAAATCCCCCATGGGATACTTGTATGAGGCCATGGATAGGGCCAAGGAGGTGACGAGGGGTAGGCTGGAAAATGACAGGGATAGGTATATGCCATTGTGGGACATAATAGATAGGAGATGGGATGGACAGATGCACTCCCCTCTCCATGCTGCAGGATACTTTCTCAATCCATCATTGTTCTACAACTTTTCATTCAGACAAATTGATGCTGAGATCACACAAGGATTGTTAAAGTGCATGGACAAAATGTTTCCAACCCAAGAACAATTGCATGAAGCTATGTCAGAGTTGCAATTGTACAAGCAAGGAAGGGGTTTCCTCTCTTCTAGGGTTGCCGTGGAAGGCCGAAAGACCTTCCAACCAGGTAGACTCTATAAAATTTTGATAATCTTTTGATTTTTCATGCCACATGATCATTAAATGTATCTTATATTTTAAGATATTCTTACATGATACTCATCTCCATATAATGTTCTTTGAACTTTCAGCTCAATGGTGGGATTTTTTTGGCCACAAATGCAAAAATCTAAGGTGGATGGCAATACACATTTTGACCCAGCCATGCAGCTCATCCGCTTGTGAGCGTAATTGGAGTGTTTTTGAACACATACATTCCAAGAAACGCAACCGCTTAACACAAAAACAGATGAATGACTTGGTGTTTGTTCACCACAACCTCCGCCTGAAGCTAAAGAAAGCTCAAGGTGAGACTTTTAATACGCTTGCAATCAATTTCAATTGTTGTCATTGTGTCTTTCACTTGTAGAGAAAAGACTAATTTCTACATGGACAAAAACAGGAACTATTGAGGAAGATGCCCCAATTGACCTCGACGAGATTGATCCTGAGTCTAAGTTGATTGTTGCATCTGATGATGATGTTCTTGAGGATGAATTTGAATATTGTCTTCAGCCTGAAGATGTAGATATCATGGCGGAGGCCAGCGTGCCTCTTGATATACTTGAAGAAGCTCAGCGAGCAACCAGTCACCTAGCGGCTTCAACATCGGGAGCAGGAGCTTCTGCCCTCTAGCACGTCATTTGCTACAATTGAATTTTTTGGAACTTTGTACTTAGTTTATAGGTTTACTTTGTACAAAGTCACAAACTATATTGTAATAGACATTTTGACAACTGTCACCATCTGATATTTATGCAGTTGTAGTATGTTTTGTGCAATGTAATCACTAATCAGCGATATGAGTATAACCAACGAAAATCTATTTTCTATAATTCATGGATTGAACTCTATATTTTATTTGCTCTCAATGTCTGTATGCTATGGAAATGCCATTAAATTTTTAAAAAAATTACTTTCTGACTGTTTTTCTTCAATTTTTTGCATTTTTTTGTAAATCCGATTTTTTCCCGATTTTTCAAAAAATCCTGAACTTTTGGTTTGCCGATTTTTTCCCCAAACGATTAATGCTGCTATGATTACAATTAGCAAGATAGTACTATAATTACAAAATATTGGCACAAGAAAATAATGTAAAATAAATATCAAAAGAAAAATATAAGTAATTTCAATCTAATATTATAATTATCCTGAGATAATATTATTATTATCAAAATATTATTGTTATTACAATCATCCTATGATTAATATACATATATAAATAATAATATAAGTCTGATATAAAAATAATAATAATAGTAATATATTTTTTATAAGAAACATATAATATGATAATGTATGTCTTATTGGATAAAAGGCATTACATGCTATTTTAAAGGGGATCGATCATTATTTGTGAGGAGGTGCAATTTATATTAAAGGCAGCGATTAACATTTAATCAATAGACATGATCCTTGACAAATAGATGCCTTGAAAGATCGCATCTATTAGCCATACGTGGGTATTAAAGGAAATATATCTTCAAATCAAAAGACATCGATGGATGGGAAAAAGAAAGAGTGGTGATCAGCAAGCTCTTTTAAGCAGTATAATTAATTCATGATTTCAGAATCGTAATCTATTGTTTCAGAATTATGAATAATTTCAGCTAGTATAATAAGTGATCATTTGGATCAGTAACTCCAAACAAGACGAAATAAAGGGATAAATCATGGCAGATGAAGAGGAGAAGCACTTACAGACCAGACAGCAATAAGGTAAGTAAATATTTTATAAATTTAAATAATAGATAAGTATTTATAAAATTCAAATAATAGGTTTGATAAATACTTATGTATTTAGAGAATGGTGTTTAATAAATACATTATGAAGTTAGATTTTGATGTTTAATATATATATATATATATTGAATATATATATATATATATATTTAATATATATTTAATGTATATGATAAATATAATTATATCAAATGCAATATGTTTTCTGTATATCTATGATTCATATGTTGATAGATATATTTTGGTAATTGATAAGTATATATATATATATATATAATATATCATTTACGACTCTCCAATAATGATGCTTGTAGCAATTATTGAGCCTTATAAGTAATAATGAAGCTATTATGATAAATAGTATAATAGTATATCATCTATGGGATCTTGAAAGATGTTTAATATCTAATGTACTTATGAAATATATTAAAGACAAATCATTTATAGTGAGTGATAAGGAGGAAATAAATAATCCTTTAACAAGAATGAAATATTTATATCATCTTTGAACTTATTAGATGTTATTACTGAAATTTATTGATCTCTAACGTTCCTAATGTCTCTTTGAGAAAGACTTTGACAGTAAGATTCAGGTTTAAGTGCTTCCACTAGAAAGGAGACATTACAGTATCACTAGTGGCTTTGTCTTGACTTTAATGTATTTGTTCACCCCACTGAATAAGTGCAAGTAGTTGTGTTAGGTAATTGCACTTCGCTGAATAAGTAAGAAGTGTTTGTGCTTAATGTAATTGTACTTTGCTGAATATGTAGGAAGTGCTTGTTTATTATAATTGCACTCCGATGAATAAGCGAGAAGTGCCTATGCTTATTATAATTGCACTCCATTGAATAAGCGAGAAGTGCCTATGCTTATTGTAATTGCACACTCTGTTTAATAAATGTAGAAGTGTTTCCTTTTAGTTCTTGCATCAAGCATACTCCACTGAAGAAGTGAAGTTTTGGCTGGCTATGCCACCTTGTGTGCTTCAATTGATTAGATTATTCCTTTCGTTGCTTTCAGATAACCGGGTGTGGTCCTATACACTATATGCTCTCACCTTGCCCATCTTGGGAACTGGGTGATTAGAAAGTGATAAGAACATTGCATTGTAATTTTGCTTCAGTTGAAAATTTAAAAAAAAATGGAGTGGTTATTACAAGAAGTGCCATTGTTTAGAACCATTGAGATGCTTTTTAATGGGGCTGTGAAAGAAAATCTAGGGACAGCTGACATCAAAGCTGTCTTTGAAGATAGTTCATGTCAGGTTATATTCATTTATTCACTTTATATTAGTATAGATACCAACAATCACAGAAAAGTTAAAACCTATGGCCCTTCAAAGAGACTTGCATATTCTCAATAAAGAGGATGAATGGATGTTTGAATTGAAGGAGAGTAATATATCCTAATCAATTTAATGACTAAGGAAGAATGCAAGTCGCATAGATTTGACTCCATCATCCAAGATGCCTCAAGGTTTCAAGGTTGCTGATCCTTCAAGTATATCAGGTTCTCACAGATCAAACAAAAAGGAAATCTGACAGCTGATTTGGCTTCCAACAAGACCAGTCAGCCTTACTGCATTCACATAACATCACTGAGATTCTTTTTGAGATCCAATTCCAGAATGAGTTGCATTTTCAGGAGTCCCTTTCATGAAATATTTATTTTCAATATTGTATTTTATTCTATAAACATCAACAAAAAATAAGAACACAGACAGAAAGCATATTCTCACAAACCTGCTCTCACACTCAAGTAATCTCAAGCTCAACTTTTCCTATTGCATCATTTGTGCAACTCTCTCTCTCTCTCTCTCTCTAATTTTAACTTGGGACTCATTTCATGTTAGAGATTTATAATTTTCAAGCCTCAAATCCCTTTGGGATGTCAATAAAAAACCATTGGCTCTGATGCTTGGGCCCAATGCAAAATAGCCAATTGGTTCTGCCCAATAAATGAAGAAAGAAAGCCTCTCACTACTGAATGGCAATCAGGGCTCTTGTATATCAATAAATTGGTGACCCATGGAAATGTTAATACACATCTCTTCTTTTGAAACAACTTACATTTCAAGAACATAATCCAACCAGCATGTCAGCTTCCAAATATCAAGTCTTCAGAGCAGCTAACAGGAGTCAAGAATGACTCACCTACTCCCTATAGATATGTTGTGATCATGGTATGATCACATCAGAGCTTCTTATCCTGCATCCTTTCCAAGAACATGAAACCAACAAAGAGGAATTTCATGCTTAAAGCTAGTTAATTTCAAATGATTAATGCATGATGGGGAGAGATTACATGTTGTCAAATCCCTCACATGGACTTACTTTGCATTACTGATGCTTGTTAGAACTGAAATTGATATTTTATTATTTTTGCAATAATTAAATATGATGATTATGATCATTAGTTCATTACAGTTCCAATTTATTTCTGTATTATGCTAATATTGGTGATGCAAGTTGTGGTTGCAGGAACAAGTACAAGCTGGTGAAGAACAAGTGAGATTGTGGGTGATGATAGGAGGCAGCAACCTAAACTTTGACACCATCATGAGCCAACATGTGGTGATAGACTGCCACCTTTCCTTGCTAGATGTGTTTGTTGTGTGATCTGTCTTTTGTGAGCTTGTTATACAAGCGTGTTGGTTACATTCTCTTTATGACTTGAAGGTTTTTGGTCAGATTGGTCATTTCTGTTGTTATATAGTTGCCATCTGTATTCTTAAAGTGGTCAATGGTGTTTGATGATATGCCTTGAGAAGCTAAGACAGTCTTAGCCTAAAGGGCATGGCCCTCTTTCACGTTGAAGTTGAGTGGATAAGTCTACGGTTTGAATTATGATTTAAAAGCTAATTGTTTTGATTGATTTTTAATATTGTAAAGGCATGTTGGTGTATGTGGGATCATAGTTGGCAGACTTGCTGAGTTTTCGACGAGTCTTGACAAACACGCGAGTTTTTTGCCCTGTGAGTCTTTATGACTTTAACTCGCCAAGTCTTCTTGCCGAGTCTTTTCCAAAAACTCGCCGAGTTTTTGCCAAAAACTCGCTAGTCTTTACCAAAGACTCGCCAGATACATAAAAAATTCGAAAAACGCAAAAAAAAAACGAAAAAGTTGTCGAGTTTTTGTTGAGTTTTCTCCGAGTTTTTTGTTGACTCGTCAATTTTGGGCTTGGCGAGTTTTTTGCCAAGTCCAGTTTTCCAACTATGCGTGGGATAAAGGTCATTAAAGAGAATTTATTAACTCTTAAAGAGGCCGTAAGTGAAGATAATGAAAATTCATTGTGGTAGCTACATGGCCCTAACCACCCTCTAAACAATCTAAAAGTGAGTCTAATTTGGGTTAATGTTAAGTTAGGGCATGCAAAGTGTAATTGGATTTTATCTTTTGTTTTCATTGTTTATAGAGAGTTCATGGCCACCAATGCTGGAAAAGCCATACTAAAATTTCTGGGAAGAATATGAATGTTGAGCACAATTTTTCAACTGAAGTGCTCTTACAATGAGCTCAAAGCATTAAAATTTTCTTGGGGGATTATAAATGGAAAAAAGGGAGATAGTTTGATTATGGTTCTGTGTGGTGTGGTTTTGCATTTTCAACCTGAAGTTGGACTGTTGTCTTCATGGTGGTATTGGAAGGCTTGGACAGGTTGTTGGGTAGTTTTGTTTTGTGTTGAGTGTTGCTTATCTTGGAAGAAGAATGAGCTCGATTGTGGCACCTTTAGAGGTCCCAAGTCCAAACCACCAAGAGTATTGGAAAGCTTGTTGAGTGATAAGTGGTTCTTGCAAACTATATTTTAATATATCGTTAAGGGTTCAGATTTCCTTAAGTCATTTGTGGAAACAAAAAATGGAAATGTTGGGATAAGGCATATTTTTTGGCATGGCTGTGTTGGTATTTGAATCAAGGTTGTATTAATGAGTTACCTATCATCAAGATACTTCTTAAGTTATTATTTGACACTTATTGAAAATGGCATTTCTTGTTTAGCTTTGCTATCCTTATTTGTTACCAAGTCCCAAGAGGAGTTTCTGTGACAGTATCGAGTTGTTTTCAGGAGGTTGAATTGTTAACTATATTGTATTAAGGTATAAACCCCAACATGGACATTCACTATTATTTTAAATGATATATGTGCTATTTCATGATTATACTATGTTAATTTTGATGAATGCATTTCCTTGTTTTGTATAAGCGAACTAAACAATTGTAAAGGCCAGGGATCATATTATGGTGTATTTTATATAGAAGTAAATCTGTAGCTTCTTGTCCATCATAATTCATCATAGCCAAGAACCACAGATATTGTAAACTCGGCTATTCTCATGGAGACCTATGCAGTGTCTTTGGCCTTTCTGTTTTGAATGTCACGATCGTAGTAATCAACTTATTGTTGTTTTGATTCTTGTAGCAATGGTGTTAAGGAGAGACATTGTTAGACCTATGAGTAGATGTGGGTAGATATAATGTAGACACTAAATGTTGTCATGAGGGTTAGCAAGTTGAAGTTGTAAATTTAGATGTGAACCATGGGTTGATTAGGTTAAGGATCTTTGTAAATATTGCTATGTGGCTGCCAAGTATTGAATATTTCAAGGTTGAAATAAGGATGTAATGACTTTGGTCTGTTAATTATTTGGTTGTTTGAGTGGCTTCTTGAATGTGGTTTAGTGCCTTTCCTGTCAGATTGGACACTCAAAATAATTTAGAGATTTCTGCAAGTTGTAAGAGGGATTTTGGAATGTTAATGGGTCAAGTTTGAAGTGTGTAACTCTGTTAAAAAACTGCTTGTGACAACATTAGAAGTCTTATTAAAAGGCATAAATTGGGAAGAGTTGAGATGTGATTGTATGCTTTTATTACTGTTACTTGTTGGGTGAATGTATAGAGTTTTGTTATGCTAAATATCTTTATACTTTGGAAAATGATATGATGTTAGAAGTAGTACTACACATAGTTTGAAGACTCTCCGAGTACTCTGCAAGACTCTCCAAACTCCCGAGTCTTTGAGCTGGCCGAGCCGAGTTGACCAAACTCCCGCGCCAAGTCTGGCTCCAAGACTGACCAAACTCCCGCGCCGAGTCTTGCTCCAAGACTCTCAAGTCTTATGCTCGAACTCTCGAGTCCTGAGCTCAAACTCTTTTGGTGCTTGAACATAACAAATATAGTGACTAAAATTTCAAATTTTGAGAGTTTGAGGATCATATGACATGTGTGACGTTTGAATTATGACAAATTGATAGTCAAATTAGACTTTTATGTTCTCTAAATGCATTTATTTCTTTTTTTGTGTAATTATGAGGTTTTTTTCTTGCCGAGTCCATGCTGAGTTTTTTGCCAAGTCTTGAATCTGAGTCAAAATTTTGGGCTACCAAGTCAAGTCCGAGTCCAAGTCCTAAAACTATTGTACTATATGCACAGAGTTAGAAAATGTATATCTACATGAACATGTGACTTGTAATTCCCTTCCTTTATTTATGTTTGAGGATAGGAAAAAGATATAGTTACACTCCAATATTCCTTGTAAGGAATATGGTGACACCCAAGAAAGACGTTACATTTGAACGAATTTAAGCCAAAAGATAAATGAGGTATAGGATAATCTAATTAGTAGGTACAAAATAATAAAAATCCTAGCAACCTCACTAAGGAAAAAACATCCTTAAATGTAAGAAAAATTCATACAAAAAGGTTTAGTAGAAAATTTCCATAAAAATAGAAATACATAAATCAATCTATCCTATGGCTCTAGGACTTAAAATCTAGGGCTTTAACGAGCAATGAAAGATTAATTCTAGCATTCCTTATCCTCCTCTGTTGTTTTCAATGTCGCCCTCTTCATCATAAACTGATGAAAGATTAATTCTAGCATTCCTTATCCTCCTTTGTTGGTTTGAACTTTGAACAACACCCTCTTCATCATGAGAGCTTCTCCTTGCTCCAATTATTTAATGTGTACATATCTTGCAACCAGCTCTTCCTCCACTCATATTTTTAAGTCAACTTCATTTCTCCTACAGCTACCATTTTGTGTTTGAGGACAACCATAAGCTTTATGCCTGGGCTGTTCACACCTAAAGCATGTTCCAGAGAATACTCTTCCTCTTACTCCTGAAGTGTATCACCTGCCTCCTTGTGCAAGATGGCTTTATGAGAAGTGCTCGCTTCTTCCTCAGGGTTATGTTGTTCTTTTCCAGCATTCAATTGACCTCATCCTCTAGAAAATATGCCTCTTCCCTAGCTTTGTTTTTTTGCCTCCTTGATCATTTTTCCTCAATTCCAAAGTAACTTTACACCTTCTTCTATGGTGTACAACCTCACCATTCTCAATTCTTCTTGAATATTCATTCTCAGCCCATTGATATACCTAGCCACTTTTTCTCAGTCTAACTCATTGTGACCCAATTGCATTGGATTTTATAGAAATCTTCTATGTAATCTTTTACACTCAGCTCTCTTTGTCTCAAATTTTGCAATTTCTTCAAGAATTCCAGATTATAATCAATAGGAAAAAAAAATGTTTCAACTTGGCAACCGTTCAATTCCAATAGGTAATCTTTTATTTACCCTTTCTATTTCTTTCAATCTGAACTTCCACCAGAGGACTGCATGGCCTTTCAACTTGGTTTAAGAAATTTTAGTCTTCTCAGATTAGTTCCCTCATCAAACTCAAAATACTCTTCAATTTTTGTGAGTCAATCAATTAGCTCTTTAGGATTTAAACTACCCAAGAAGCTGGGAACTTCCATTTTTGTTCCTCTTCCAATTCTTGAAAGTTCTCTTATAAGCCTATCCTCTCCTACCAACACCCGTTGCTCTTGTAAAGGTCTAGCTCCAATATCATCTACTGTCACATATTCTTCCTTGTCAATCACATCGTCCTTTGGTGTAAATCATTGTCCCAATCCACAGCTTCATCCAATCTTCCTACCATATTGGAAACTCCTACTCTACTTCTTCCAGCTACCCACCCCTATGGGAGGCATGTTGACACCTCTGTCAATCAAAACCAACTGCTGTCATCTTTCCAACTACAATCCTACATAGGGTGAGTACACAGCTACAAACTAGATTCAGACCAACTTTGATACCATATGATGTGAACAAGGATGGGGGTCCAATTTAAGACAGCCCATCCTTGCAGCCATATCCTCAAAACAATTCAACACACATTATTCTTGCAAAAAAAATTGGGGGAATAACACCAAACTCAGATCTTATTTATGCTTTAAAAACATATAATAGTAACAGGCACATGTTAGTTGATGCTACATAGGACAATGCATAGAAATTGCTATAGAACACAGTATTTATTGCTACTAAACTGACAAATTATAGGCAGAATGAACATGACACAAACAGATTATTGTTCTTGAACAGAACATTACATTCTACCATTTATTTCTGCGAAAACCAATCACTATTGACAATAAAGTTATCCTTACTACAGCTATAAATTACCCACCCTTCAACTACAAAAACTAGCTATCAATACTACAACATACTTTGTTATAGCTACAAAACACAACCAGTAGCCACAGAAAATTTGTGCAATTGGCCTTCTCCTCTATTACAGTCACTCCCCCTGATTACTTCCCCCTCCTATTTTTGTGTCCCACTTACCAAAATGACTACAAAATTCAATCTAGTGACAAGGCATTCAACATTAGATAACTGACTCATTTCCTTCCATGTAAACCATTCGTATCTTGCTGACTTTTGATTTTCCTTTATCATTTTGAGGTTGTACCTGCTGTGAAACTCTCCTTCAAAATCAATCATTAGTAGTCTACTGTCTGACTATAGGTTTTGGTTTTCCTTATTTTGTATTTTTTACATCATCATTACCATGTTCACAACATTCATGATGCTCCCTTTATGAAAGTTTGTGTTTTACTCAACCAAGCTAATGAAATAATTAAAATTGGCTCATTTAGTCTTTGAACAGTCCCTCGTCAAGATCACAAAACTATTGTCCTTGGCTACGTTGCCTAATTAGCAAACTTACCTGCCAATTCCGGGTATGAAACATCACAGAATTGAAATTGACCTTGAAATGCTTGCAAAATCGTCTAGTGTTTGGTATTTTTCCCACCGAAACAATTCCACACAACACTTCCTGAACCCACGTGATTCTAGCATTTCCAAAACAATTCTAGGGCGATTCCAAGCATCAATTGACTTTTCAAAAACATAAAACAAAACATTTAATGAATGCATTTGACAGTTTTCCTTTTTTTAATGCTGCAAATACGAGAATAGGGATGGGTGCGAACAGGAAGAAACATGAATAGGGATGGGCATGAACAGGAGCGAACACGAGAAAGGAGGCTCTTTTAGTTTTCGTGCAAACAAAGCCAATTATTTGATAAGTCAAACCTAGCTGACAATCGATAAGTCTCAAACCTTTGTGTGTCAGCTGATGTTTCAAGTTTTGTTTAAATATAATTCAATCTTAACTGCAAATTTTCAGTTCCTTTTGCTGCAAACTGCGAATCTCATTTCCTTTTTCTGCAAATTGTGAATCTTCATTCTTATGCCAAGATAGGGCAAATAGCAAAAGAATGAAAATCTTCTATTATATAATTTTAAATTATAAAATTTTATGAAATGTATATTATTATTTATATAATTTATGTAATTAAATTAGCATGACTAAATACTATGATAAAGCTAAATAATAAATACAGATTTATATAGTATAGCATATTTAATATATATATATATATAATGATACATATGAATATATATAATTTTCTTAAGTACAAAAAATCGTATAATTTATTAAATAGTATATTTAAATATTATAATATTGGCTCTAGGAAAATTCACCTCCAACAATTCACCGTCAACAATTCACCGCGGGAAAATTCATCACCACCAGCAATTCACCGCCATGGAAAATTAACCGCCAAAAATTTATGCAATTAATTTTTCGCATGGTGAATTTTCCAGTGGTGAATTGTTGGCGGTGAATTTTCCATATGCCTATAATTTTAAACTTATTTTTAATATTTTATTTATATGACTAAATTAAAATAGTAAAAGTAAATGCAATATGGTATATTATTAAATATAATTTTATATGTATATGAATATATATAGTCAGTGTTACCCCGAGTTTCCAAGATGGGGACAACATGTAATGTCCCCTTTTTAGCTCGCTCCAGTTCCTTGATGGTTTAGCCTATTAGTTGACCCTCGTAGGCTAATGCAGTTGGTTAGAGGGTCTTGTTTGGCAGTTAGTTCCCTGAGTGTTTTCTTCTCCAGAGCTCAGTTGGGTTCAGGATTGGATTTTCTTTGGTGATTCAGGACTCAGTTTCACACACTATTTATGTTAAGTCTCTTAGTCAGTGGAGTCCAATGTTACTATTTATAGTAAGGCACCTGGACGTGTTGGGGAAGCAGTGTTGATCCCAGTTTTCAATTGGTCTGGCGAAATAAGGATTAATGTGCAAAGTTATATCATTTAATTATTATTAAAGGTGACTTTAATAATAATTAATCATTAAAAGTATATCATAAAGTTATATTATAACTTTATGTCTAAAGGGGGCCATTTAATGATTTAAAGTACATTAAATGATTAATTAAATGGGCGCCCACTTTGAGGAAATGTTTAATAAAGTTTAAATGCACATTTAATATTATTTTATAGGATTAAAAAGGAGCCTTCTAGAGGATCGACTTCTTCTTGAGAGATTATAAAAGGGATCAACCAAGACTATTATTATTCATTCAGGATTTTGATATTTAGCTTCCAAAGAGTTTCGCTGTGGAGATGAAAAAACCTAGGGTTTCTACAATTTTTGCACTCCAAGTCATTGAGAACGTAGTCTCTCTTTGATTTTGCATACCTGATGAAAGATCTTCCGAAGGATTGCCTTTCAGATTGGCTTCACCTAGGAGTCAACATTGTGCTTCATTGAAGGATTAATCAAGGGTTTCAGAGAATATTTACATTGCATATCAGTTTATCATTGAAGAATCAATATTGAAGATCATTTAATTGCCGCTATCATTGTCTTCAACCAGCACGTGGGATTCAAGCAAGGGCAGATTACATTCTACAAGCCTAGAGTTTGTGGCCTCATTATTCAGCAAAGAGACGGATTGATCATTATTTCTAACCTGCTTAAGTATTGGAGTGGTGAAAGGTTTTACAAGGGTTTGATGTGCTGCTACAGTACCCGTGAACAGTGACGCTACAATACCCATGAACAATAAGCTATAGTACCTTCCTCTTGGCACGTGGGGTTTATATCAAGTAATGATTAAATTTTGTCAAGTGCAGATTGCATACTTGTTGGAGAATATTTATAGGGGATTCCGATTGCTGGTTTGCACTTCCAGAATTTGCTATCATAACAATTTTTAGACCTGCAGTCATTGACATTGAAATTCGGGTATGAAAGTATTGTAGTTCTTCATGCAAAGATAATAGTTGTGTAAAGAAATAATGAACTCATTGTATATGGATTTTGTAATCTATAAATCATTGTAAATCTGATTTGAAAAAAATGGAATGATAAGGGATTTGCTACAGCATTTTCTATATGTTGCAATTTATACATATTTTGCACTTCTATATTCTCCTTTGCATCATTTCATTGTAACCCAAACAAGGCAGAAAATTTGAATTGCAAGTGTCCACCTAGGGTGGGACACTACATAGCAGGGGACGCATCCCCAGGTCCCCAATTTTTCAAGCCAATTTTGGTGACGACTAGGGGATGGCAAAAGAGACGGCTATATAGAATATAGGGAAAATTTAAAACATATAGGGAAATTTTAAATATTCATTGAAAACATGGATAAAGCATGCATATATATATTATAGAACCTTAACATATACTAGCCCAAAACCATCTTTGTTCCAACACTCAAACTAAACTGGAATGACTGAAAACGATTAATGTACCTAGAGTTGTGCTTTGTCATTGACAGTGATATGGAGAGGCTAGAAGCATATGAAACCCTTCGCTACAGTTGGTGTAATATCCCCTTTTCAGCAGTGATCATTACAGTTGGCCATTAGCCTATACCGGAGGCCCGTAGGCTAGTTGGAAGCAAAAATTAGGGTTTCCTATTTTCTAGGAGGATGTTTTGGCAGTTTTGGTGGCTTGCATGTTGGAGTTTTATAGTTTTGATTTTGGATTCCTTCTGGGTTTTCGGAGAGCTTTGCAGTGGTGTGACATGCAACTGAATCAGTGGACTTTTCCGGACTTACTATTTTTAGTAAGTTGCAACAACTGCTCAAAATATGGTTACAATGCAATTGGACACACTTACTATTTTTAGCAGTATGCTATTTTTAGTAAGTGTTATTTTTAGCAGTGGCTATTTTTAGCAGGTTTCCAGCAAGCCAATTCTGAGGCTATTTCAGGCAAGTTAGTTTGAGCAGCTTTGGTCTTCAGCACTTCTGAGCTATTTTTGGCAGGTTAGAGCTTGGGATGGGCGCTTCATTTGTTGAGGTAAAATATTTTTATAAAGTGAAATGTTTAAAGGCTTGGAGGACGCCTTATGGAGAAATATGTTAATTTTGTTAGTTTTATGATCAGATTTAATGCACAGAAAATTAATTCAAATCAGACACAATAGCACAACAGATACCTTGGAAAACCCTCCTCTTGAGGAAGAAAAACCCAGCAACAATATATCACTTATATATTGAATCAACAATGAAGTCTCCTTTACAATAGAGGCCGATAAGAAGGCCTATCACATGCACTTCAATCTGATGCAACAGATTGAGATAATCTAATGATAATCATAGCCAACAATATGTCGATCTCCTCTTCAATAATAAACTCCAACTGCCTTATAGAGAACTCGCACACAATGAATGATATCGAACTTAACTTGAATCACCAGCAATGAGAATGCTATCGAATATATATACAATCTGTAGGAGAGGTCGTGACTTTACAAATCAACATGTCGGCCAGCATAGCATCTCAACAAGAAGACATCTCCCTTGAAATTCACGCCTCTTGAAACAAGGTAGGCCTTAATAAAAATCGCACCTCTTCATTATAATTTGTTTGCTTAACAAATAGATGTATCTTTTCAATCGATATGCCTCTTGAAGTCTTCATAAATTAAATAGCCTGGGGCTATAATTTAATTTACTGCAATTAAGGAAATCGCTGGAAGAAGCAGCCCGTCGCTGCTTGTAACATCAACAAATTTCACAGTCTTTCACTTTATTATATTGGGACGCCATATAATACTTTATTACTATTTTTAATAAAGTATATTACTTTCTTGGTGATCGACGACTTGGAGAGATAAGAAATGAAAGGGAAATTACAAAATATTATGAAGTGAATGTGCATTTGAATTAGGCATCCATCTTGGAGGGAGATTGAATTTGAATTTGGAGACAAAAAACTATGAATATGAGTGTTGGCTTCTCATTTTATCATCCATGCAGAATTATAATGAAGTGTTGCCTAAATGGTGACTAAATTGCTTCGAGGAATGCATACCTCCTAGCTTATACTTAGTTTCTTGCTTGAAAGATAGCAACTAGCTAAGTGAGAAGGTTGTTCTTTACTCTGAAGAATAGATGGAGCTCACTATAATGGAGTCAATTGATGTTTTCTGATGTCTTTTGGGTGTTTTGTCAGTTTACAGGTTGTTGTTTTGCTGTGGAGCTGAAAGTGATTTTCAATTATAAGTCTAAGAGGGATTTTTGTCTACTTCTGGGTAGTTGTTCAATCATTTCCTAGGCCCTGGGTGCCCCTATTTGCTGAGTTTGGGATTTTTTGATGAAGTCTTGGATTTTATAATACTGGTCGCCCCTCTTGGGAGGTCGTACGTTTGGCTGGGAGTGTCTTGGGAAGCGTGCTTAAATAATAGTTCAAGTTTGCAGTTGTTTCTTGGTCTTGGCTTGGACGCCTACTCCTTAGGCTTCATTTGCATTTCGTTTTAGGTGTTTTGGTGGAGTTTTGAGTGAGTTATGATCATTTTGGTGAGGTTTCTAGTTGCTAGTGTGTGTTTTCAGTTTGCTAGTCTTTTATATCATATTGTAGTAGTTGGAGTTTTTGGGTTTTTTCAGGGTTGAGGGTCCTTTGAAGTTTGGAGAACATTTGATATCATTTGCAGCTACTTGGACAGCAATAATACTTGGCTACTTGCATATTACACTTCCATTGTAACGTTGAATCAGTAGTAGTGATCAACTCTCTTAATTTTTGCAATTTTCTATTATATTCCCACTTTTAGTGAAACAAGACTGGTCTCGCCGCCTTGTTTACTTTCCTACATAATCTTTTCATTCCCACCATTTGGTGGAAGAGACAGGCCTCGTCGTCTTATTTTCTGTACTTGCATTTCTCATCTGCTGATCGGCTGAGCTGTCACTCTACGCCCGCTGAATAAGTGGTCAAGTTGCATATTTTGTATTTCCAACATTCAGTTTACAAGCTAACGATCCCCGGCACCATATGCTCACACCTCGCACGTCATTGGGATCTTGGTGGTACATTCTTGGTGTAGGGTTACATTCCAGTGTTGGTTTATGATTTCTCTAAATTTAATGGGTGAAACTGCTTGTGAAAAATTGAAAAAATTGTAAAGGGGTCATCTTAGTTGGAGGGGATTTAATACAATTTAGGAGGTGAAATTAGTTGTTTATAGGTTTCCTTTGAGTGTAGTGACCAGCTGACCTACACATCAACCATTGTTCAGTTTACAGACCTCCAATAATCAGTTGGACACTATTTCTAAGTGTTGAGTGAAGCTGGGCACTCACTAAGCCTAATGCTATAGCAGGATGACAGACCTGCAACAGTAATATTAGTGAAATCAGGCCTATATTTGTCTGTTTCAAGCCTTTGTAAGTGTTTTGGGTTAATCTGGGTACATTCTTATCCCATTGCTATAGCTGGGAAGTCAGAGTGTATAATGGAATAATTGTTTGTAGCTGTTGGTGATCAGCCATACACTTATTTCTACCACTGCGGACCTGCTGCCAGTTAGTAATGCTTTATTCCATGTGTTGGGTGTAGGGAAGTGCTTCCAATCTTATTACTTCAGCGGAAAGATTCATGGTTGGGGTGTTAAATGGTGCGGAAAAAGGCGGTTGAGTTGGATGTACTTCTGCCTACTTCAATCCATGCTCATAACTGAATGTTTGGTGAAGTTTCTTTGGTAAACAGAGGACTATCACATTTTGTAGCAGCATTACAGGTCTGCAAACTGTGTGTCAAACGGACATCTTCACTATCATGTTGGTTTTGAGGTATTTTGTATTGGAAAGTAATTATAGTTCATTTTATGATGAAACTCCCATGACAAATGTATGCTATTAAATAGCAATGCTTATGGATTGGAATAAATACTATATCATACTTTACTTGAAAGAACTTAGTTTGTAATGTTATGTTATGTTCTTCTATTTGGCTTGGTTTCAAAAAGGAAAAAAAGAAAAAAATTAGGGGTGTTGGAACTGACATATCAGAGTTTGGTGGGGAGTTAGCCTCTTACTAGCCCAAAATCACCTCTATTAAAGTTAAATGTGCTTTCTTTTTTAAATTAAAACCTTCTGCAGGGGACAGTCAGTCGTCCCCGAGATGGTCAAGGGATGTCCCTGTCGTCCTCGGGTTTCTAGGACATTTCCTCTTTTATGTCAAATTGGGGACACCTAGGGGACGTCCCCTAGCTATCCCCTCATCCTTGGAGATAGGGACGAGGGTTTTAGGCCTAAGGACATGAAATATTCCGAGCCAATTTTTTTTCGATTTTTTAACAATTGCAAAGTACAACATTACAATCAAAGTACCCGTTAAGGTTAGAAGATAAACCCAAACGTACTGAAACAACTCTAACCAGTATGGCGCCGATGAGGGCGAGCATTGGTCAGAGGATCTAAATTCAAACTGCTTATGCTGAAAGCAACTCTAACCGAGAATGGCGCCGATGATGGCGAGCATATGGTCAGAGGGTCTTCTACTCTAAGTGCCGAAAGGGAACTCAACGTCAAGTATGTACTACCCAATCCAATGTGGAGTGAGGGGCGACCATATGACGGAGTGATTACAATAACAATGCTTGAAAGAGAAATGCTGAAAGCTGAAAACACTCAACACCCAGAATGTGCTTGCTAACCCAGAATGGGTAAGTAGCTACCATAGGGCGGAGGTCAATTAAAACAATAACAACTGCTGAAAGTAAGAAGTCTATTACAATCTGATAAAGCAAGAATCTGAATGGCTGTCAGTACTACTGCCAGCTTACAATTTAAGAGATGAATTCTTGCTAACAATACAAAGCAGCATATAAATAGAGATGTACAATATTAGTGTATTCCTTTGCTGAGAAGTATAGCTTAAAATGAAAGATCACTAAATATGTCCAACCTCCTTTCGACTGGGGAAATTCCCAATGAAGCCACCGCAAAGTCTTTGAGATGCTCTCAACACTCAACCAAGAATGAAGTTGCAGATTTCTACGAACTGGTATTACTGACCTGCATCTTTCATCATATAACCAGCTGTATACAGATTTTTTGATCAGCTTAGAACTCTTTCCTTAAATACATAGATGACGTGGTATTGAATGCAAAGCACTATTATCAAGATGGCGTCCAAACTAACAACAAGAAACAGCCTCAAAGATCAAGATACTAATTCCTGATTTTTGTTACAAATCTGCACTTTTCATGAATAAACAGCAGTCTAAGAAACCACTCAAAAGTTCATAACTCTCACATGAATCAATGGATTGACTTAAAACAAAATGCAATACTCCTTAGGAAGAATGGCGCCTGAACTAAGACACAGGAAACAAACCAAACAGCCTTAGATTATTTATGCACGGATCCCAAGCAACCAGCAGTGGTACGGCCCTCAAGGAAGGGCGATCTGCTCTCATAAATTAATGGCTTCACTAAAAATTCTGCAAGTTTGAGAATAGAGGCGCTTAAACCCTACAAGGAGAATGGGTTAATACCCAGAACAAGATTTTTGATATTTTTTGATCTATGACTAAAAACAACCTTCAGCCGTACAAAACAGCAACTCCAGAAAATGGAAGAAAGAGCAGATTTAATCTACAAAGCACTAACTCAAGCTACAATGCAAAACTTACTACAAAACACTCAAATAAGCAAACCTCTCCACTAGGTGCTGTCTCTCAAGCACGAAGTCGAGCCCAGACTAGGAGGCATTCATTCCTCGAAGCAATTCCGCAACCATTTCGGCAGCATAACATTAGCATAGACAAAAGATGGGAAATGATGCTTCCTTTTTATAACTACCTGTTGACTTCTCGAAACCCTAAAAATCCACTTTAATGCCAAACCCTAATCCTCTCTCCAAAATGGCGTCCTTTTCCTTTCAAGCTTAATATTGATATTTTAATTAAATTCACCTTGATAAATGCGCCCTCATTTAGCTTGCTTTGACTTTGGAAAATTCAATATAAATTTAATATATCCTCAATGATTGCGCCACCCTTCAAATCCACCTTTTAAAATAACATTAAGTTATTTGACTAGGCCAAGGTGATAAAATAACATTTAAAATATAATGTTATTTTTAAGTGAAATAAGCTCATCCCCCAAAACTGCATTCTGAAGCCCGAAACTGAAAACGCCACTGGAGTCAACTGAAGAGGAAAGTCAACTGCCTGAGACCAACCTGTTTACTGCCAAAAATAGAATTTACTAAAAATAGTAAATTCCTGGAAATGCTCAGAATGCCGAGACGAACATACCACTGCGAAGCTCTCTGAAAACCCAGAAAGAATCCGCCATTGAATCCACCAGCTCTGAGCAAAGACATCCTTAAAAATAGGAAACCCTAATTTTACCTTCCGACTAGCCTTCGGGTTTCCAGAAAAAGGCCAATGGTCACTGGAAAGATCAGGTTCGAGAAGGGGACATTACAGGACACATCCCCAAGTAACATTGTATATAGTCTATATATAATTGTAGACACTTAAATCTGACTAACATATTTCTTCCAAAACATTATCATTTTCTATCATTAGGTATCATCAATCCATCTTTTGCATTTAATTAAATAATTTCATTATTTAATTAAATTATTTTATTTCATCAAATTTCCTCTATTAATTAAATAATTTTGATTATTTAATTAATTTAAGAATTATTCTTCCATCAATTAAATAATTTGTTATTATTTAATTAATTCCCCAATTCTCAAAAATTAAATAAGTATTCAATTATTTAAATTATACATTCTCCAAAATAAATAAAATTATTTATTTATTTATTTATTTATTTAATAATTAATAATTATTCACATGCCATTAATAATTAATTAATTTAATTAATTATCAATTTCCATGCAATTCCACCTCACCTCGTGATTGAGACTTACTCTTAGTCCACTAATTAGTCTAATCAATCCATTGATCAATTATATCTATTCAATTGAGCAATCAATTAAGTCTACTAACACTCAGTCTAAGTTATCATTCCAATCAATTCTCTTAACTGAATCATGCAAACAGTTATCTGAAATCATACAATCAATTAATAATCAATCAATTCCTCTTATCAATCCTCCACCATTGATCATTTTTAGTCCCTCCTCAGATCTTGACCAATGATCAATGTCATCAAAAATCTATAAATCAAATCATCCTAAATTTCATTCATCATATTGGATCGCGCAGCCAGCTTCTGCTCAAATTGCAATAGTGCTTTATTGCTATTGTGCTTATTATAAATCTGAGAGCAAAGATTCAACGCCATTCTCCAAGGGTGAAATAGAGAACAATGGAGCTCAACTTGAAGGTCTCACAGGTTTAAGGTATTAATTTTTTGTTTGATCTTCTTTCAAATTGCTTCATTGGTATGATCTCTAAATTGTGAATCTCATTGCTTGTTGATTACCATTTAGATTTGCAATTGAATTTCTAGGTCATTAATTCTGGCACGCTTGGTGGGACGATCCAGTCTCTGTTACTAATCGATTTTCATGAGGTTTAAGGTGTTTTTTGCAGTTACAAGGATCGTTTTACACAATCTTCTAGAAAATGGCAAAACTGACAAGAGTTTGGGTGATCTGTTGTGTTGTACCCAAACCAAATTTTTTGCTTCATTAAGGCATTTTGCATTTTAAAGTCTAAACCTTGCTAAAATGTTGTGAAACACAGTTTTGGGCAATGTCAAGCATGGAGTTTTCGTCAATAGTTTGTCAGTCAATGTCAGTTATATTGATCAAAACCTGAAGCAGAGACTCAAAATGAAGATTTTCACGATGGAGGAGCATCTCACGACGGCATTTCATATTGCAGACGGTCATTCCAATGATCGAAACAGAGTTTTTAGAGCTCAAATCACGGAGATTTCTCAAAGGAAAAGCTCAAAGTGCAAGTATAGCTCAGGGGCGCCCAGTTTTTTGGAGGTCAAGATCTTGTCTGAAGTGCTCAAGCCTGCAGTCAATCTCTTCAGAATCAGTCTGGCTATCCGTCGAGCTATCCAGCAAGGCATTCCGAGACTCACAGCTCCGGCAAACGACGACAGAAGTCAAAGTCCCTAAATTTTAGGAGATGGAAATTTTGCTCTTTTCAGGCAAAAGCGCGCCTCTAGCCTGAGGGCGCCCATTTCAAGGCAGGAGTAAAACTTGTCAGTTTCGATGCCGAAGACAGTCAATTTGTTGACAGCCAGTCTGCTTATCCGACGAGATATCAAGCATAGTCATCCGACTCTCAGAGTTCGGGCGGCAGTCGTCCGAAGATCAGCCTAAAATGGAGTTTTCACGTTTTCGAGCTTCTCCGTTTTTGCCCAGTGCAAGTACAAGCCAGGGGCGCTGGCTTAAAGGACCCTCCAGATGCCAGAATTTGTAGACGGAATCTTCATGACATCAGTAGTATACTAGCCCAGCTCCGCAACGCATCATTCAGCTTGTCGATCCGACGTTCCTGGTGGTCGTGGCAGAGATTCTACTAAGCACGTAATTTTCCGGGCGGAACCAACAAATGGTTTTCAGTGTATTTTCATGGTCTTAAGGCGCCTAGCCTTCAGGCTGATCAGATGAGCCCGTTCGCGTTCGAAGTCTTCACGACTATTGAGCGTAATCAAGTTATCTTTCCAACGAGCATAGCCGTCAGCCTTCAGCATTTGGCAGTCGCTCGTGCGTGCGAGGTCTTTGGTGTCATATTACAAGGTAAAGATGTCCGAAAACGTCCAGAAAATGGCTAAGTCTGGGAGCGGTAAACATATTAAAAATACGCACTGGAGTATTTGAGGTCTTAGAAGCAGTTTTCTTGCCTCGACACCTCCAGTGACTTCTCTTGAGGTCCCTCCTGGCTGTCCGTTAAAACAGATAATGCCAGGATCGGGTCATCCCAGCTCCAGATATCGCTGTCAAAGTAGGGTGTTTTGATGACGTGTGTTTTTCAAAAATGACAAAGTGCAACCTTGAGCCAGGGCTTTTCTTTTTGAGGCCCTTAACAGCCTTTTAGCTGTCGTGCATACCATCGGATGCAATATCTCCAGCCATGCGTGAGCTTCGCCTCGTATCGCAGGTTCACCATTCACCGCCGGGCGGCCGCTTGAAGTGTCGATGGCAGTTTAGGAAATGGCTAAGTCTGGAACCCGTAAAGCAATTTAATCAAGTGCGCCTAATTTTTCAAGGAATCAAACGATGGATTTTGCAGTTGTGTCTCCCAGCAGACATTTCTTCCTTGTTCAGTAGGCTTTCCGTTGATTATCTCAGATCAGTCTCAGCATCACCCGGTCATCCGGAAATCAGTGTCGAAGTTGGCCAGTCGTGACAGTGCTGTCAGCTATAAAATAGGGAGTTAGTAAAAAGTGAAATATCTTGAGCAAATGGACGCCTATGAGCTCAAAAGATGACTTTTCGGAATCGGTGAAGTCCAACGGTGAAGCCTAAAGCTTCATTCAATTGTCAACTGGAGTTTCAAATATTTTGCATATTTTAGCATTGAGTGGCGATTTCTATTTTTGGCGCCTTTGCTATTTGCATGATAAATATTTTATTATTTATTTTAATCCAAACTTCCAGTCAGTGGCAGTTCAACTGAAATGGGCCAATCAGAGATCTTCTATTCTTGTCAGGGTTTTGAAGTATTGCAGTTGCTCAATTGGTGCGAATTTCATCTTCTTTAAGTATGGCGCCATCATTTGTAATTCACAGAGCTTTCAATAGAAATTCGTATTTCTCAAGAGAAAATCCAATCTTAAGAGAAGTTCGTATTTTTCAAAGAGAGATTCATATCTTCAAAGGGAAATCGAATTTTATATATTTTCAAAGCAAATTTAAAGCAAAATTCGTTTTTCTTCAAGGCAAAGGCGTATTTTCAAGCAAAATACGTTTTTCTTCATTCAAAAGGCGTATTTTCAAGGGAGATTCATATTTCTCAAACCAAAGGAAAATTCTTCATCAACAATCATTGGCGAAGACATCAAAACATTTTATTTGCAGGTACAAGTCAGAATTATCAGCAGACTTCAGACAAGATGGCGATTTTAGCAGAAGCAGAGCACTAAAAACTTCTTTCTTTTGTCTTAAATTCTTCTATTTCTCGTCTTAAATTCTTTCGCATGTTTGAAGAATTGGCGACTTTTGGCAAAACAAATCATCTGGGTTGATTCAAATAGCTTCCTCGAGAAAACCCATGTGCCAGAATTTTTCAGGAAAATTTACTCCAGCATCATCCGAGGTCTCTAATCAACGAAAATTCCTTTGCATGGTCAGTAGAATAAAATTTCGCCAACCGGCATTACGGGTTGTCTTAGAATCTTCTTACGAGTAACCCATATCTTGTGATTTTCACGTAAAATAACTCTTCGGAAAGGCTATTTTTAGCCCCGCCAGGCTATTTTTAGTTTTCCAGAAAAATTGTCAGAATATAGCCGTGTTCACATCAACAGGCGAGTTTTTCAGAGATAATGGTCATCACTTCGTTACGGAGCCGCCATTACCAGTCAGTGAAATGCTGGTTGAGTGTGCAAAGATTGCAAAGATTGCTCAAGTTGCTGACATTCAGATGCTGATGCAGTTGACAGCCTCGTTGAGGGATTGGTTGCTCGAGATCACAACCAGTAGACTTCAGTTTCTCACCTCTCAGGATAGACATTATACACAGGAGTTAACTTGGCGTTACCCTTTCAAGTTAACTGGCTGTCTCACCTCATGCATGTCTATTCTGAGATTCATCTTGTTTACTTGGAGTTTTATTTAGGGTTTTACGTTAACTGATGATAGTCTTCCAGTTAACTTGTGTTCAATAAGGACGTGCATGCTCGCACAATTGTCCATTTTTAGATTAGATGTTTCAGTCAAACTGAGGGTAGTTTCCCAGTTGACTGTATAGTTTACTTAATTAGGGTTTGGCGCATTGCTTGCATGCATTGCAGGAACTATAGATGACACAAGGTGATTTTAGGGTTCCCTACACCTTGATGTATATAAATAAGAGCTTTTGCTCATTTGTAAATAACTTTTGCTTGAGAGAGAAATATATGCTGCGCCTACCTTGCCCTCAATATTGCTCTTTTGGTATTTGTTCATGTGTCTTCGCTATTATGATTAAGTGTTATGCCACATAGGGTTTCATGCAATTGTAATGGTGGATTCTTTATGTCTTGTGAATCTTTTATCATTTCAATCAAGTGTTATGCCACATAGGGTTTCGTGAGATTGTGATGGTAAAATCGTTTTCGTGAAGTCTTTACTACTTTCAATCAAGTGTTATGCCACATAGGGTTCCATAAGATTGGCGTGGTAAATTCCTCCCATAGTTAGATCTGTTTTGCATATTTACCATTGAGATCAATTGTTATGCCACATAGGGTTCCAAGAGATTGAGATGATAAATCTGCCTTATGTAAATTTACCATTGTGATCAATCGTTATGCCACATAGGGTTTCGAGAAATTGCAGTGATAAATCTGTTCTGTGAATCTTTATCATTATAATTGAAGGTTATGCCACATAGGGTTTCGTGAGGTTGTAATGATAAAGGCTGTTTTGTGAAGACTTTACTATTTCGATCAAGTGTTATGCCACACAGGGTTCCATAAGGTTGTCTTGGTAAATTCTTAAATCTGTTTTGTGCCCAATAAGCTTGTTTAGATTGAGATGATAGTTGCGCCACCTTGCCTTCAAGTAGAGAATCTAAACTCGTTTATCGTCCAATAGTCATCCCTGCTCCATTTCCTCATGCTCTGTTTTCTTGAGGAAACTGGATAGATTTAAAGTAGTTAGCTTAGTTGTAGTTAATGATCTGCGAAACCAGAAAATCCTTAGCTGCAACGTTCTTGGTTTTCTTAACCTTGTGCCTCTTCCAGCTGAGAACAAAAAGATAGGACTTAGATTACTTCTCTTTCCATGCATTCCAGCACAACGAGGGAGCTTCCCCTCCTAATTTGAAGAGCACTCATTGCGTAGTGTACATAGCTGTCCGTACAAACCTGCACTCCAGAGGTGTTAGATTTTATGCCAACATGTTGCACAAAAGTGCGCAATTGTGCTGCAAAGTGGCACAATTGTGCCCCAAAAATGGACAATTGCTTTTGTAGGGTTTTCTTAAGTTTTTTGTTTTCTGAGTACTGTGCATTTGATTAATTAACTACTTGTGTTGTTTTTTGATCAAAAAATTGATTATATGACCCCCAAAACTAGGTTTTGCCTTCAATTTCTTTGTTTTCTAATCTCTGTACAAAAATGTGCAATTGTTGTGCAGAAGCTCACAACTGTCTATAGAAGTGCACAATTGCAACTTGTTTGGGCACATTTGCTTCTCAGATTAGCGTAATTGCTATGCAGAAGCTTGCAATTGACAAAAGGTATAATTCGCTTCATTTTCTTAGTTTTTTATCAAATTCACGCATTTGTTTGTTAGGGTTTTGGGTTACTAATTAGATGGTTGAAGCTTGTGGCGTTTGTTGGTCTGAAGACTAAAAACACAAACTACTAACACTATCTAGTGCAGGAATTTGTGTGTTTGATTTTTTTCATAGAGTAGATAACATTTCAATTTCCTAAGGTTAATGAACGATTGGTTGTCGTGTCTTGTGCACTTGCACATTTTTGCGGTATCCCAAGTTGTTGTGTGTGTATCCTCTCCCACACTTGTGCGATCTTGGGTGTACGAGAAACAAACAATAGCCTCTTTTTTATTTTCACTAGGAGGCCTGCCTGGGGATTTCATCACCCCAGGGTTCGACTTTAACCACATTTTCCTGCAGGGTATAGAAAGGAGGGAGAGCGAAAGTTGTACCTCAAAAAATGGCTAGCGTCATTCGAAGCCGAGCCACGAGACCCTCGGTCCACCGAGACTTGCCTTGGTGATGAAAACCGAAGAGTGCCTCCCAATCTTAGGCTATTACAGATGAGCTCTCTATTCACGGTAGTCCCCCACTAAGAACCTTTGTTTTTAGAAGCCTAGGAGCCTTCAGCTGTACTTTCCCTTGTTGAGGTGACTGCTATTCCTTGTTAGGACCTTGTCCTTTCAAGGTGAGGGGTTTCAAGTTATGTAATGTACCCTTTTTATTCCTAAGTGTATCAATGACTGTTAGCCTATTTTTGAAGTCCCATAGGCTAAACGAAGGAGTTTAGGGGATTCCAAGATTCTTGGAGGATCCTTGCTAACACTTTCAAGGAGTATATGCAGTTGGTTGTCAGAGTGTTTTCTAGGTTTTTCTAGGTTTTTTGAGATCCTTGGTGGGCAGTATAACTATTTTTAGCAATGTCTATTTTTGGCACTTACTAATTTTAGTAAGTTTCAGGTTATCAGTTTGGGCTAGTTTTGAGTTTGGGCACACTTACTATTTTTAGCAAACTTGATATTTTTAGTAAGTGCTAGTTTGGGTAACTAGTCTTCCCAGCAGTGTAGTGCAAGGTTTCTAGTTTGGGCAATGCTTGGCAGTTGCAGTTTGGTGAGTTCTAATGTTTTGGCATATTATTCACTTAAGTCTTCGAAAGGTGATTTTTATGACTTATGTTATAAAGTTAAAAGGGTTCATTTTCAACCCCCCTTGTGCCCAATGCCTAGACTTGGTAACTTAAAGTTATTTTTAAAAAGAGAAAAGCAAAAAGTGGTTTTTCGGGAAAAAGCAAAAAAATGTTTTTTTCGAGAAAGCAATGAAAAAGCAAAAAGCGTTTTTTCAAAAAAGCAAGGAAAAAGCAAAAGTGTTTTTCCAAAAAAGCAAAAACGTTTTTTCGAAAAAGCAAAGAAAAAGCTATAAAAGGAGGCATGGGGTAGCTCATTGGGTCATACTGAAAATGATAATGTTATGCTACCGGATTGGAACCCAAGAGTTCTTTCCTAAATCTTCACATAACGAAAACCCTCTCTAGGTTGTTGGTTTCGGATTTGGAAAACAATCCCTAGCTAGTTGGGTGTGACTGCATTCAATAATCACCATTGGAGCTTATCGGTGATGGCTTTCAGATTACTTTCAGTTTTGGCTTCTTATGATGTTTTCTAGTTATGCATATTTTGGTGTGAGTATTAACTTTGCAAAGCTTTGGAGTTTTTGTAGTGATTTTCATTGAAGTTTTAGTTGTTGGTTGCTTCTTTCCAACCCTAGGCAATACCGTTGACTTGCTCATGCTGATTGGAGGATTGGAAAACTTTTTTGTGGGTATCATCTATTCATGTTTAGTAGATTGGGGTGACCTATTGTGCAAGGTTACAGAATTTTTGAGGAAGGACTGATTTTTCTAGGAGCAAATCACCCTCCTTGCTAGCCGTACCATTTGGAGGGTTTGGTGCATTGGGTGTTGTGTGAAATCTGCCTCTCTTCTCTGCTATTCAATCTGATTTTGGAGGCGTTTAGACCTTGCGTTTCGCTTGCAAGCTTCTTGGGGGTGTTCTATGGTGTTTGGGATTGGTTGGAAGTGCATTGTATGGAGTTGTGGCCATTTGGGAGCTTGCTAGTTGGTGTTACAAACTGCTGCAACTTCTTTATCAGACCTGCAATTTTATATCAAACCTGTAGCAGCAGCATTTCAGACCTAATACAGTTCTTTGGGGTTCATTCCATGAGGTATAATTGACAATACTTTGTTGGGGGATACCTTATTTCATGTTGGGGTTTCATTTTGGGAGTTGTGCCAAGAGTTTTATCATTATTTTCATGTTGTAGCAGCAGCTTATGTAATTTTGGAATTATTTGTAATGAGCTCTTTGTAACACCATTTAGTAGTACCATCGATGATTTAGCTCTTTATGATTATTTCTACTTACACCACTGAATAAGTGGCATTCTCGCTAAATAAGCAGATGAACTTTCTTTGCTTTCATGTTATTCCCGCTGAACAAGTGGATGAGCTTTCTTTGGTTTCATGTTATATCTGCTGAATAAGCAAAGGATCTTTCTTTGCTTTGGTTGACTAGTCGCCAAAGGTTTCCTTGCTAGTTGTAATTCTCGCTAAATAAGCAGATGTTTCCTTATGTTTGAATATTTCATACTCACCGCACAAAACAAGTGGTTCCTTTCAATAGCATAGCATTGTAACCTTACCACCGTATGCTTTCACCTTGCCCACATCGAGATCTAGGTGATCAGAAAATTGAAATATCCCACCCCTGATAGGATATTTGCTTTCTAAATTTTGTCTATCTATTATTTTTGGTTTTATAGTTTTTTTGTTTTTTTTTGTGTATTGCCAAGAATGTAGGAAAATGCATATAATTGCAAAGTAATGATATACTTAAGCAAACATTTAACACTATCAACTCATATTTTCATTTAATGCTTGGAAAATACATAACAATCATACCCAGAAGCTAATATCATACGATGCAAGTCTGAAAGGGCTTTGACCAGCAAATTGGAACCACCTAGAAATGGACGCCACACTCAAATGACTGATTTCTTCGCCTTGAAATTGCTGCACACTTTTTTGTCTGCCCTAGATGCCAAGAAAGGAGCTAAGATCACACCTTTTCCCTAGACATTTCTCCCTAGAGAGTCTCATGCCTCAAATACACTTGTACAGCCAAGCTAGAGAATGTACGGCCAGTTAGAAGACTTACACGTGCCAGCAATGATAGGTAATGAGCAACAATGTCTTCCAATTGATTTATGATCTGCACACAATCTCCTAAAATTCTTTGAAATATTAAACTCCAATCAACACAAATGCAGCTCTTGGATGAAGCCACCTGTAGAGAAATCCTTGGGTGATATTTCACACCTGTAGATCACTAAATCTAAGAGCGTTTTCGTTCTCCAAGATCGAATTTCTGCCTGAAACCCTTGTTTCTTCTCCATAGCAGAAAAACTCAACTTTTAAAAAATGAATGAATGAGCTTTTTGAAAGCTTTTATACCTCCTCCAAAAAGCCACAATTTCCCTTGGCATTTTAATCCATTAAATATATTAAAATATTTTCTTTTGTTGCCTCATATTAAATAATCCTCATATTGGCGTTGTTTTTTAATTGACCTTATGATTAATAAAATCATATATTATAAAGGTCATCAAACTCCATTAATAATATCCACTTATAATTTAATTATTATTAAAGTTAATACTTTAATAATGATTAATAAATCATAACTCCATTAAAACCCATTATATCAACACTAATTTGATTCTGCCAACACCACGAGGTTACCCACCGCTTCCACTACTCATCAAAATGGCTTACTATAAATAGTAAGGTTGGACCCAAATGTCCAAGTCACTTACTAAAAATAGTAAGTGAGTGCAAACAGAGGCTGAAACACCTCAGGAAGGTTATCCCTGAATAACACCAAACTCTGGAGAAGATAACTCCCAAATAAGGCCCTTTGAACACCAACATTAGCTTACGAGGACCCGTTGTCATGTCCCCATTTTTGACGAGCATCAGAGTTCGTAAGATTGGCCTATCAGGAGACCCTCGTAGGCTGACAGAGTTGTTAGAGGGTCGTTTGGGAGCTTGGCTCAGCTTCAGACAGGCAGTGTTGATCAATTGGCTTTCGTTTGGGCTCGATCGGAGACTTCTTGCAGAGTTGCTATTTTTAGCAGTTCCTGGCAGGCAGCGTGGGACCCCTGCTATTTTTAGCAGTATGGCTTTGGCAGCGTTCTGAATCACTTCAGTGTTCGTCAGCTTCAGACGGAACAGCCATCGGATGAGTAACGAGAGAAATATTAATATTTAATTGTATTAATTAAATATTAATTATTTAATGATTATAATATAAAGTTATAATATTAAATTATAACTTAAGTGATTTGCCTTGAGGGGGTGCGCCCATCATCAGAAAGGGGCCAGTTTGAGAATTAATTTATTATAAAATATCTGGCTGAAGACTATGGGAATATTAAATGAATTAAAAGTTGAATATTTAAAAATTCCCTATCTTTAAGGAAATCGCACTTTTGTGCAATAAAGGGGTTTTGCATTGGTTTTTGAGCCATTATGACATTCATGAATTAAAAAATTGATCAGTCTTGCCAGAGAACGGAGACCTTAGGGTTTGAGTTCGAAATTCGTCGGAGAACGAGCCATCTCCATCGAAGCAGTTCAGAGGATGTGAAATAACATCTGATTTATTGCCAGTTGAGAAATTTCTTCATCCAGAAGAAATTACAGAGCTTACAGATATCATTCATCATCGGAGTTTCACAGAAGTTTCTTCATCAGGGTTTCAGAGAGGGTATCCATTCAGAAGACATTTATTTCATTTAGGCGTCCAAATTCAGGAGATCTGGAGAGTTTGAAGGAGCCGTACAAATTCATTTAATGCATGCAGCAGGCCGTACTTTTGTACCAGGGCCGTACTATTTATCTTGAAGCGTAGTCATTAAGGAAGCTTTTGCCAGAGGTTTGATTCAGAAGATATATATTTACCCAAGCGCATATCCTTGGTTATTCTGGAGACTAGGAAGAGAAGCCGTACAAGATTATTAATTGCTGTTTCAGCCGCACAAGGCAGTACTGTACAGGCCGTACCATCCAGCAAGAGGCGTGTTTTTATGAGGGAGCAAATCGCCTTTCATTCTTGACTTCTGCCTTCACCATTCAAGGCATCCACAGTCCAGGGTTTATTTGGCAACTTCCGACAGAGGGAGAAGGGGATTTTGTTGCAGCCATACCAGATTCACCAGCTTATTCATTGCTGTTTCAAATCAGGTTCTCAAATATTTATTGCCTATTTGCTTTGCATGTGATAAGATCTTCATTGTAATAGTTGCAAAAGAATAATATATGAACTGGCTTCAGTCTTTGTGCTAGGGTTTGATATTTACGGAGTTAAAGAATTTTTATTTGAATTTATTATTCCTTTCAAACAAAATCGCATTTTACCATATTCATGCAAAAACCCTAGAAATGTCAAAAAAAACCAAAATATTCAGAAAAAACAAACAAAAACATCGGATACAGAGGAAACGGGGAAACTGGGGTTTCTACACCCGTTGATAGGCTAATCCACCAAAACACTATAATTGGCTAAGGAGGGGACATGGAAGGAAGTTTACTTAAGTGGATCATCTTTGATTATTGGATAACGTCAACAAGTTGTGAAGATTTGAAAAAAAATTAAGGGTGGGTTATTATAGTGGTATCAAAGCTAGTGATCTTGCCAGCCTGTTGGGAAGCTAACCCTTGGTGTAGATTTTTAGTTGCATGTAGTGAACACTTGCATGTCAGAGTAAGATTCAGTGGAGGCTTTTCAGTTGAATATCTCGGTTTAGTGGTATTTTGCATGTTGGTGACCAGCACTTGCATGTTCATTTCAGTGCCATTTTTTTGAGAATCTTGATTTGGAGTTTGCTAAATCAACATTTGTTGTTAAGACACATGAAGATGAAAGCATGAACATGTAATGTCCCATTTTATGAAATACGATTAATCAATATTTGGCACGTGGAAAATTATTCTCATCATCGATCAATTACATCTGATCAATAATTTATTCCTACGGCTATTGATATCTAGGTGATTATTTATATATAATAGTCAGAAGCCTCCTTTTGTTTGAGCAATCAATTTAGTTATTGGATTTATAGTGGAACGATGGCCAGATTAAGAATATGTGATATCAACTTATTAGGAGTCGTGCTATCCGCAACGATTCAAAAAGGATTGAAAGCATAATTGTAGATAATGGGCAAACAATGTCTCTTATGCTAGTTTGAATTCGGTTTGAACATGCTCCAAACTTATTAATATGTTTTAGATTCCTTGAGAGAGTTTATCGTGGCTTTTTGTTGCAAAGATAAATGAGCATGTGGACATCCTACCATCACCATTCCAGCATGACTACCGATTGATACTATGAACAGACTATAATATAGAAGCCGACTATGCATATTGGTCAATTAGACAAAGACTACGGGACTCTTAATATCGTAACCTATAAATGAAGAAATGCATCAAGAAGTATAAATATTCGCACTATCGTGCCTTGTAAATACACTTTGATCCTCCTTATCTCATGAGGCATTACCGTATGGAGGAAGTCACATCATATAGATCAGGCCTAGTCCACGGCTTGCGTCAACTATCAAGGCATTAATTAATTAATTAAAGAGAGCAGCGATCGATACCTAGAAGAAAGTTTAATTTATGAGTTATTTTGATATCCGCTGATGGAATCTATTCTATAGTGTGCTTTGGTGGACGGGACTTCCGGAGTCATACGCCTCTGTGCAAGAATAGCCAACCTTCATATGGAATTATAAGAAGTGGACGATTTTATAATGCAAAGATAAATTAATGTTAAAGTGCAGTGATTATAAGGTGGTTAAATAAGTAAAGGCAATTTAAGGAAAGCCGTAGAATATTATAAAGCCAAAAAAATAAAATAAGTCAAAGAAGCGATATATTGAAGAAGGCATTGATTCACTTCAAGGAACATGGGAAAAAGATGCCAACCTTAACATAGAGGCATAAGGGCATATAAAAGGAGTATGCCATGTAAAGAAAGAAAAGAATATGGAATCATGGAATAGAACTCAGATATATGTAACATTAACATAACCGATCGACAAGCTCAAGGGGCCCAAGATTGTTACATTATGGTTGCATGAACACTAAGTAATATTCAGAAATAGCACCTATGTCTAAATTGCTTGGATATAAGGATAATTACAGAAACAACAATCTAAAGAGGTCTGACCTCTTGCATATGTAAAGCATGATTTTAAAAGACTAAATTAGAAACAACTCTTATATTTACTTATCAACTTCCTATATCAAATTAATATTTAAATCTGATTTCAATATTCAAGGTTTCTTTCATTTATAACTTGGAAACTCTTATTTATTGGATGACAACCTTTGTGTCAATCCAATAAGGAATAATTGAAAAATCAAATGATCCAGACCTCGGGTCATTACAGTGGTATCAGAGCCAGCCAACCTGCCAGCCTTTGGGTAAAATGTTGAAAATTTGATTAAGCATGACAAAAGAAGATATCAAACCATCTGCGAAGTCAAGCTATGAAGCGGGTAACAAGAGCAATACTGAATTACAATCATCTGAAAATGTCTGGGACACATTTCAAGTGATGCAAGAACGTTTATTTGAAATGTTAGATACCAAACCATTAAAGGAAGGAAATAAGGTAAAGGGAAAAACCAATGGTCATATTAATGACAAAACAACAAATAAGTTGATGAATAGAACACCATTAGATGATTTTCATGAATTCCTCAAAAGAGAATACGCTCCTATGAGTAAAAATAATAAAAAATGTTTTGAGGAAGACTTCTATCACTCTAAGGATGAGATTGAAGAACTTAGAAAGAATAACCAGGAACTTGCACTACAACTCCATGAGTCAAATAAATCTAATATGTTGTTAATATAAGGCCTTGAAGAATGTGAGAAGACAATTGTTGATCTAAACAATAAGTTTCAACAGGAGTGTAGATTGAAGGCCAAAGTTGAAATATCTCCCTTAGTTTTTTTTTGAATTTTCACACACAATATTGCACCAATTAAGGTTAGATCGATAAACAAAACCAGTTGAAAGGGAACCCTTCACTTTCTGATCACCAAGATCCCGATGTGGGCGAGGTGAGAGCATATGGTGTGAGGGGATCATTAGATATAAACGAGAAATGAAAGTACAATGTTGTAGGTGGCTAGCTGACCATTTTGAAAATAAATGCTTGAAAGTAAAGTAGGCAGCTAACTGACCATAAGAGCTTGACCACTTATTCAGTGGGAGCAAAACTACAACTAGAAAGGTAAACAACTCAACCACTTGTTCACCGGGAGTAAAAGGAACAACTAAAATGCAAAATAACTCAACCACTTATTCAGTAGGAGTGTGATATACAAAATGTAAAGTGCAGAAATTAAAAGGCTGATCAGTAATACTGAAATCAGTGTTACAATATGCCCTCTCATACAATGATATTATGATGAAATATATCTCTAACCAAACCAAATGAATTGCAATATTCCTTGTTACAATTTATGAGTGTAAACACTAAGGAATTAGAGAAAATAGCTGCAATAACCAGGTCTGATATAAACATACAGCAAAATGAAAATCAAACCAGCTAACATAGAAAACACAAGAATGCTCACAACTTCACCAAAATAGCTTTGATCTTCCTCAAACTGAATGCGATTGAACCATAAGAACAAGGCGTCCAAGAACCAAGAGACAACACCTCTGAAATAACACCCAAAAGGAGTGGCACACAACCCAATGCAAGGCTCAAAGTAGTACGGCCTATAGAAGAGGTCAACCTTTCTTAGTAAATCAGCCACTTCACCATAAAATCTGAAGCATGGAGGAAAGGGGCGCCTAGAGCATGGGAATACATGGAGCAAATACCCAGAACAAACAAAAATTCACACTATGAGCAATGATCAAAAATGTGCTTCAGCAAAACACAAACCAACAACTCTAAAACAGGAAATATCATCAAAACTATTCACTGTGAAGCTCAATCTGCAACCTCTTGATGAAGAAGCAGTCTCAATCAGCTAAGTGTTATCTTTCAAATACGAAACCGATATTAGCTAGGAGGTATGCGTTCAAGCAAACGGTGTGAAATCATTTCAGCAGAACTTTGTCGTAATAAACAATGGATGTCCAAAGAGGGAGCAAAGTCTTGATTAAATAGAACTTCTTGATGACCTTTCGAATTCCTCCTCTTCCCTCCAAAAGTGGACGCCCCGAGCATATTTGAAATAATAAATTAAAAATATAACTTTTCCTCCAACTCCCTAGGCATCCAACGCACATAGGCAAATATTTAACTTGTAAAATATTCAAATACCTCCAAAGTGGCATCCAACTCCAAGGCCCACATTTAAAAACATTAAGTCACTCAACTAGGCCATGGGGCCCAATATGATTATTAAAATATTAAAATGACTTAAATAATTCATTTTGCCAAAATGAACCCAAAAGTGCCTAAGGCCTAAAATACCAATTATGCTCCGCCCGAAATAGAAACTGCACTGAATTGCTGCCAAACATAGCACTACCCGAAATAGCACTTACTAAATATAGCATAATGCTAAAAATAGTAAGTGGTTCCAAACTCATTTTAACCACAATCCGGGCAACAGTCATAACTTCCTAAATATAATAAGTCCAAAAAGGACCTCTGATGCAGACGCATGTTACACCATTATGAAGCTCTCTGAAAACCTAGAAAGACCCAGAAACCACTCTGCAAAACAACTGCATGCAAACCCCTAAAAACACAAAAGAACCTCCAACATCTGGAAACCCTAATTTCACTTTTGACAAACCTACGGGCATTTGGAATAGGCTGACGGGAATTAGAACTGACTACTGTTGAGAAGGGGACATTACAGTCCGCCGTCCTCGAGATTGTTTATCCTCAAGCAACCGCAAGTTTGAATGCTACAAAATATGCTCACATTCCCACGTAGCATCCTCAATTGGCAAGTTCCTCCATTTCACCAAATACTCTTTGATTGATCTCCTCCTCAAAGTGCGCTCACGAACATCAATGATCTCCTCTAGAATCAACACCAATTGCCCTTCTTCATCCAATGGAGGTAACTCTGAAGTAGCAACAACATTGTGCCCAAGCGCCTTCTTGAGGCGTGACACATGTAAAACATTATGAGACTTGCTACTAGCTAGTAGCTCTAACTCATAAGCCACTTCCCCAATCCGCCTGATGACTCTAAAAGCGCCATAGAAACGTGGCTTAAATTTTTCCGCTCCACTCTTCTTGAGAGCAGACTGTCTGTAGGGTTGGAGCCTCAAGTAGACCATGTCTCCAACCTCGAATGTGCACTCAACACATTGTTGATCAACATACAACTTGTGCTGATTATGGGCATGGTGTAGATTATCCTTCAATGATATCAAGATGTCCTGACTCTGCTGCAACATATCCCTCGCTTGAGGGGCTCGACTATCACTAAACACCAAGTCCACGAAGCTAGGAGCTTCATAACCATACAGAGCCATGAATGGAGACATCTTAATTGACATGTGGTGGAAAGAGTTGTAGCAATACTCTCCCAAATGAAGCCATTTCACCCATGCATTTTGCTGTCCCGGAATATAATTTTTGAGGTATCTTTCCAACCATTTATTCACTATCTCCGATTGGCCATCAGTCTGTGGGTGATAACTAGTGCTTGGAGCAAGCACTGTACCACTCAATCTGAAAATTTCTCACCAAAACACACTTAGGAACTTGCTATCCCTATCACTAACAATGTTCCTTGGCAAGCCATGCAAACAAAACACTTGTCCGAAGAACAATTCAGTGACTTGAGCTACTGTAAATGAGCTAGTGATGCCAAAGAAATGAGAAAACTTAGTCAATTTGTCCACCACAACATAGATGCAATCTCTCCCTTGCACCTTTGGCACCCCGTGATGAAATCCATCACGATACTTTCCCATTTCTGATTGGGAATGGGTAGGGGCTGCAACAAACCAACTGGAAAAGTTTGCTCATTTTTGTTCATCTGGCAAGTTTGACATTCCTTGATGTAACGTAAGACTTCATCTTTCAGCCCTTTCCATGAAAATCTTTCACGAATTTGTTTGTAAGTCTTGAAGTAATTTTGATGACCAACAAGTGGAATGTCATGAAATGACTGCAAAATCTTCTTCTTAAGCTTAGATTTTGGCACGAAGAAGATTCTACCCTTGTACTGTATCAAACCATCAACCAACTGATACCTTTCATCTTGCAAAGTAACCTCAACAATGCTGGTTGCAAATTGATTTTTGGCATAATCAGCAACAATTTGTTCCTTCCAATCAGCAGTAAGCTCAATTAAAGAATTCAAATGAGGTCTTCTAGGAAGAGCATCAGCCACAATGTTATTTTTCCCTTTGACATACTCAATGTCAAAGTCGTAAGCTTCAAGCTTACTCACCCACTTCTGCTGCCTTTCAAATCCTTTTGATGCATGAAGTGCTTGAGACTATTATGATCAGTCTTCACCACAAACTTGCTCCCAACCAAGTATTGTCTTAACTTGGTTAATGTGTGCATGATTGCAAGCATCTCCTTATCATAGATTGAATATGTTCTTTCAACTCCTCTCAATTCTCTACTCTCGAAGACAATGGGATGTTTGTCTTGCATAAGAACAGCCCCAACTCCTACACCTAAAGCATCACACTACAATTCAAATGGCTTGGTGAAGTCGGGTAAAGCCAACACTGGACAAGAGCTCATGATATGCTTGAACTTGTCGAAAACAACTTGTGCCTTATCTGACCATAGGAAAGCTCCCTTCTTGATAAGATCGGTGAGAGGGGTGGCCATCTAAGAATACCCCTTCACGAACCTTATGTAAAAGCCACACAACCCCAAAAACCCCTTCAAGTGTGACACATTCTTTGGAGGCGGCAAATCTAGGATTGCTTTGATCTTTTCTGGATCAACTCTAACACCCTTAGAGCTGATGATGTGGCCAAGGTAGTGCAGCTTCATTATTCCAAATTCACATTTGGATTCTTTTGCAAATAAACATTCAGCTTCCAAAATACTAAGCACTTCCTCCAAGTGCTTAAGGTGCTCTTCCCAAGACTTGTTGGAAATGAGAATATCATCAAAGAAGATGAGCACGAACTTCCTCAACTACTGCCAAAAGATGCTCATGCAAGACTGGAAGGTTGCAGGGGCATTTGTCAATCCAAATGGCATGACCAAGAATTCATAATGCCCAAAATGACACCTGAAAGCAGTTTTTTCAATGTCTGACTCCCTCATCCTTATCTGATGGTAGCTCGATCTAAGATCAATCTTAGAGAAATACATGGCTCCATGTAGCTCATCAATGAGCTCATCTATCCTAGGAATAGGCTATCGGTTCTTGATAGTCTTTTGATTCAACGCACGGTAATCAACACACATGCGCATGGTGCCATCCTTCTTCTTGACCAGCACTACTGCTGAAGCAAAGAGACTCTTGCTAGGGTGAATTTGACCCATATCCAACAGTTCTTTTATGGCCTTCTCAATTTCATCATTTTGCTTCTTAGGGTAGTGGTAAGGAGATGTGATGACTGGCTTGGCTCCTTCAAGTTCTATAACATGCTCACAACCTCGTTCAGGAGGTCTCCCACGAGGCATACTACCAAATACTTTACTCTTCTTGGTGATCAATGACTGAATGTCAGGATGGTAGTGTCTCTTATCTTCCACTGGATCGGATGGTAAGATTATGCACTCTGCTGCCCACTCTACTTGGTCATGACGAATCAGCCTTTCCATCCTCTTGAATGACATAATGGAAGGGCCTCCATTCGACATCCCTCTTAACACCACCCTCTTTTCCATTTGACTAAAACTTCAACTCTATAGTCTGCAAGTTTAGGGTGATCTCACCAAGAGAACACAGCCATTGGATACCAAGCACTGCATCGATATCTCCAATGCCTACAACATAAAAATCATCTTTCACCTCATAATTGCCCAACTGCATAGGAAAGTTGGGAATCTTCCTGTTGCATGACAATGTAAAGCCACCAGCCACCATCACTTTGAAGCCTTCAAACTCCTCTATCTTGAGGCCTCTCTTTGCTACCAAAGCTTCGTCAATGAAGTTATGGGTTGCTCCAATGTCGATTAGAGCAACAATTCGCTGCGATCCAATCACTCCTCGGACCTGGAAAGATTCATTCGTTTGAAAGCTTGAGAGTTGTGCCAATGCACTCTCACCTCCTTGGTCCTTTGCTTCCTCTTTTGGAGCATTTTCATCTTTACTACCTGTTGATTCATACTGCTAATCAGATATATCAGATTCTGATTTGAAATCAGAATAAGCCTCCATATGATGTGAATAACCCTTTCCATAGCATTTCTGGCCTTTTACCCAAGTGAAATATACCGAGCCAAATTTTTTGATTTTAACAAATTGCAGATTACAACATTACAAAGCAGTGCACCCGTTAAGGTTAGATGAGGAAACCAAAACGTGCAAGGAAGCAACTCTAACCAGAATGGCACCGATGATGGTGAGCATTGGTCAGAGGATCTAGAATAAATTGCTTATGCTGGAAAAGGAACTCAACGCCAAGTATGTGCTACCCAATCCAAAGCGGAGTGAGGGGCGACCATATGACGGAGTGAATACAAAATAATGCTTGAAGGAAATAATGCTGAAAGAGGAAACTTCTCGACACCCAGAATGTGCTTGCTTATCCAGCATGGACAGTAGCGACCATAGGGCGGAGTTATCACTATTTTTGCTCTAAAACTGAAAGCATGAAGAGTATTACAAATAATGACAAAGCAATATTGAGAATACTGGTCAGTACTACTGCCAGTTTACAAGATTATGACTGCCTGCAATGTCAAGATAATATATGCTTATCAAATAGTACGTTCAACCAAGAATCAATTACAAGCCTTAAGAAATCACAGTGTCCCAACCACAAAACAGAAATGCAGATTTCTGTATTCTGTCTTTTGTCAGATCTGTACTTTAAATGAGCAATCAGCAGTGCACAAGTTCCAAAGAATGCTCACAACTTGCTTAATAATCATCCAATTGACATGCCGTAAAATGCTAAGCACTCAGAAGACCTAGGCGACCAAGATAGACACTTGAAACTGAACCAAACCCTGCAGATTTAATTAACACGGATCCCAATGCATATGCCAATGGTACGGCCAAGGACAGAAATTCGATTCCCTCTTAAAAATTCAATACTCTTTCTAAAAATCTAAGAACTGGAAGATATGGGCGCCTATTACAAACTCAACCAATGATGCAGTACCCAGAATGATATTTTTTGTCTTTTTTGAGATATAAGCAAAACATGCAATCTGCTGTATGAAAAGAAGCTAAAGCTGCAACACTAAAATACTCAAAACAGATTTTACAATGCAAAACTGAACACAAATGAAATAGCTAAGATGCACTCACAAATAGACTAATAATCATCACTAGTCGTTGTCTTACAAACGAGAAGAGATGCCCGAACTAGGAGGTCTTCATCCCTCGAAGCATTCCAAAATCAATCCGGCAGCATAACGGTGTATTTTCCAAGATAATCCAAATGATGGACCAAGACTCCTCTTTATAACTTTTCAATTGACTTTGCAAAACCCTAAAATCTGCTTTTAGGTCAAACTCATTCTCTTCAAGATTGGGCGTACTTTCTCCTTCAAGACTTAATAAATGATATTTTAATTAAAACATCAAACTTTGATAAATGCGCCCATCATAATCCCTGCTTTGACTTTGCAATAATTATAATATTCTTTTAATGAGGGCGCCACCCTCAATGACCACTTTTTAAACACAACATTAAGTCATTAACTCTAGGCCAAGGTCAACGTTAAAATATAATAATTAAAACGTGACTTTAATCTGAATGACTTAACTTATTTCTCCGAGAGTGCCCTGAAGCCAAAACTGATGAAGTCAACTGATCAAATCTGAAACCGGAAGTCAACCAACCTGAGCTCAACTGGAAGCTGCCAAAAATAGAATTTACTAAAAATAGTAAATTCCAAAAAGTACTCTGAATGCTGAGACGAACATACCACTGCGAAGCCCTCTGAAAACCCAGAAGGAATCCGCCATTAAAACTATCATCTCCGAGCAATGACCTCCTCAAAATTAGGAAACCCTAATTTTAACTTCCGACTAGCCTCCGGGTTCCCAAAGAAAGGCTAACGGTCACTGAAAATGTCAGGCTTGAAAAGGGGACATTACACCAAGGTTCTTTGCAAGTGTAACAAAGACCATCTTTTCTCAACTTCTCACAGAGTTCTTCAATCATCTTCGGAGGAAACTTCTTAGGCTGATGCAAAAAATGCTTCTTATCTTTTTTGTGACCAAAGGTTTTAGATTGAAATTTTGGCCTTGGGGCAGCCAACTCCATGCTTCTTGACTTCTTGATGGCTTCATCTAGAGTTGGTGGATCAAAGGCTTTGACCCAACCTTTCAAGGGCTCCATCAAACCTTTAGTAAACAAAACCACAAGTCTCCTTTATGTGATGTTGGGCACCATCACAGAAAGCCTCTGAAAATCAGCAACATATGAGTCAAGAGAGTCATGTTGTTTCAGTTGCGCCAACTCACGGAATTTGACTTCGAGGTCCATTGTATCAAACCTTTCTATCAACTTGTTGGTAAACTCCTAATAAGTGTGAATGAGGTTATGGCCAAGGGTGACCAAACCATGATACCACCATTCGTGTGCAGCTCCATCCAAATGTAAGGTGGCAAACTTGATATCATCTTCATTAGGCATCGGTCTAAGTGAGAGGTAGTTATCCAACTTTTGCACCCACGACCTTGCAGAACACTTATCACTTCCATCGAAGTGAGCCAAGGTAACGTTACCAAGGGCTTGTTGGTAATCCAACCTAGGGGATATAGGAGCACGATTTTCATTTCTTGCGCCTCCTCTTCTCTTCTTTTGATTCATATACTGATCTAGTGACAAAATGTCACAAATTTCAGCTAGTAGCGAGGCATACTCCATGTAGCTATTTCTCACCTCATCCGCCAACGACATTTCAACTTCAACCGGCGGTTCTTCTCTTCGAACAAAGGTAGGGATGAGAGGTCTAGAAGCTGAATCTTTTGTAACTGTAACATGCTATCCAATAGTTCTCTCTTTTCCATTTGTCTTTGAAGAGCAGTTCTCTCCATCATGATTCTGCTAAGGCTGAGTCACGTGTTGATCCATCTTAGCTAGTAACCGAGACATCATGTCCAACATAGTGTCGAACTTCCTTTCAACTCTAGCTTCTCTATCTTCCTCATGAGTTGGACCCTTATCTCTATCTGCCATGGTCTCAACTGCTTTCCCACTGTTCCACAAAACCTCTGAGAAAGTTTCGACGTCTGGAATTGGTGGATTCTGATACTGAACTCTCTTCTGCTCTCGGGTGTAGTATCTAATTTCTCTGTCACTCATCCAACAACCGGAACTTTGTTTTTAGAGGATGGCAGGAAAATAGGCTCTGATACCACTAAAATATCCCCTTAGTTTTTTTTTTAATTTTCACACACAATATTGCACCTGTTAAAGTTAGCACAACAAACATAACCAGCTGAAAGGGAACCCTTCAATTTCTAATCACCAGGATCCCGATGTGAGCGAGGTGAGAGCATACAATGTGAGGGGATCGTTAGATATAAACTGGAAATGAAAGTACAATGTTGTAGGCGGCTAGCCAACCATTCTGAAAATAAATCCTTGAAAGTAAAGTAGTCGGATAACCGACCATCAGAGCTCAACCACTTATTCAACGGGAGCAAAACTACAACTAGAAATGTAAACAACTCAACCACTTGTTCAGCGGGAGTAAAAGGAACAACTTGTTGGCATTTCAATTCACACCTCTGGTATGCGGATTAGAAACAGACAGCTATGCATAGATAAACTGCTCTTCGAATTAGAAGGGGAAGCTCCCTCTTTGCTGATTATGCTTAAAGAAAGTAAATTAAACTATTCGCCAATCTTTTTGTTCTCAGCTAAGAGCACAAGGTTATAAAACTCTAACATTGTAGATGAGATTTTCTCTTTTGAACTTCAACTACGACTAAGCCTACTCTAATGACGCTTTTAACAACTCAAGTAAACTCAAAGCTTGAGAGTTAAAAGTAAACAAGGAATGATCTTGGTAACACAGATACTTAAACAAACTCTCTTCCAACACACACCTGAAGACTCGTTCGTTATACTATTCAATGCAAGCTAAAATAAAGATTATCTACGCAGAACATATAAAACAAAACTTAAAAGAGTAGATCAAAGCAGCAATGCAGGCATAAGATTTCCTTTCTTAAATTTCTGAAAATGATTACACTTCTGGAACAGCAGGATTGTAGCGATAACAGGCTTATAGTTTAGCGATCAAACCAGAATACACTTAACACAAGTTACACATGAACTGAAAAATATCTTACAGCAAAAGGTAGGCATGCAAGCTTCCTCTTACACTAAGTGAACAGACACTGAATAACAACTTGCAGGCCAACTAGCAATTTGCTATCACAATAACAGTTAAAGAAAAACGGGCAAGGCTGCCCTTATTTATACACAAGCGAAGTAGGGAACCCTAAAATTTCCTTGCTTTTACAACAAGACTTGCAAACATGCAAACTTTATTTCTAAAACTAAAACAAGATAACTATCTAACAACCTATTGAAAGCAAAAATAGGGAAAGTGCCAACTATTACAACTTGATTCTTTTCTCTCTCACAAAGAATAGAAAAGCATGAGACAAGAATAGCAAGAAAACTCAGAAAAAGCATCGAGTTAACTGCTGCTTTAAATCTATCTTTGGATATTTTTGTTGTCCTGATAAGATAACTCATGTATTGGTATTTTGGGAAACCAAATTTGCCAGAAAGCTGGAAACTGCCTCTTTGTTGGGAGCATTGATACTATCTAGAGCAAAATTCTGTTTTTCCAGGATTTCCTCACCTTCTGCAATCGAACTTAGAAAATCTTTGACATATTCAACTGCTTTATCATATCTTTGCTTATTTCGGCGGCTCTGTAACTGGAGTGTTGACCTTTTCTAAATATATCATCTTGCTTCAACACATATTTTTACCCTATGTGTGACCATCTTCTAACATTCCTCCGTTTCTTCTGCAACTTTTATACTTCTGACACTTCTCTTGATTTTTCAATGGAAGAATATGGTACGATGAAAATCTTGAATTTTGACTGTGAACACACCTATGTCCAGAAAAGTTTAGCGCAAACTGCTGAAAACAAGTTGTTGAATTTTCTTGAAAAAGCAGATTCACAAAAAAAACTAAGGTCTAGGTTTTGTAGAGAATGTCATTCTAAAGAGACCTAGATCGATGAAAACTAGAAAAAATGATTTTTTCAAGAACATGCAAGATGTTCAATTTTTGGCCAAAAAAAGCTGAAAATCTAAGATATGGGTTTTGAAGATAACTATATTCTGAAGCAACCCAGATTGTCAGTTTTTGAAAGAGCTGATCTTTTCTCAACATTCAAAGCTTCGAAAAATAGCTAAAAAACTAAGATCTAGGTTTTGTAAACAATTTCATACTGAATAGACCCAGATTATTAGATTTTGACAAAACTGAGGTTTTCTCAAAAAAGTGTGGAAAAAGCAAATTCTTGAAAATATAAATTTTCCAAACTTGAAGAGGATGAAAAACCAAGCAGACCCAGATTGATGGAATTTGAAAAAGACAACCCCCTTCTTCTAAAAATTGATGCCCTAGAAATTTGAAGCATAAAAAAGTGAAGCTCTGAGCAACCTAATCATGAAAATATGAAGAACTTCGTAAAAGCACCACATTTTGGCCTCCAAATCTTGATATGAAGAAAATTATTTGTTTCCTCCTTTGGATGCTAACCTGCAAAAGATGTGTTGGCGTTTAAATTCGCACCTTTGGAATGCGTATTTGAAACGGACAGCTATGCACAGTAAAACTACTCTTCAAATTAGGAGGGGAAGCTCCCTCTTGCTGATGGTGTTGAAAGAAAGTAAACTAAAAACTAAGTTGCCTATCTTTTTGATCAGCTAGAGCACAAGGTTTATTAAACACAAACGCCGCAGCTGAGATTTTCTGTTTTAAGAACTTCAACTACGACTAACCTAAGCTAAAGACGTTTCTAACTTCTCAAGTAATACGCAGACCAAGAGAAACTAGAAATGAACAAGGTTGGTTCTCTGACAAAGTGATTCAATAAACTCTTTTCCAACAAACATCTACACACTTCAATGTAAGCTGAAATTAAGATCATAAAAGCATAACACAAATAACGGAAATCTGAGACGTTATACCAAGGCAAAGGAGGCTCATGATTTTATTTCTCAAACTTCTAGCACAAAAGTAACTAAACACATGCTTGGAACAAGAGCTTGCAGCTAAAGAGGCTTGCAAAACTTGTTCTTACACAATAGGAACAACAATTACAATAACTCCTTGTTGGCTAAAAGAGACTCAACAATTTGCTATCATAAAACAATTGAACAACACTTGAATAACAAATAGAAGGCACAATAGGCTCAGCCTTTTGTTATCACTAGCATGGTTGAAGAAAACTAATGAGAAAAGGCTCTTATTTATAGGCAAGCAGAGGAGTAAGGAACCCTAAAATCTCCTTCCTTTCACAATCTAGGGCTTGCTCAGCAAGCAAGCTTTATTTCTAAATCTAGAAAGAAGATAACATCTAACACCTAAGAAAGCAGAAAAAGCGGGAAACGCCAACTATTGCATTTATCTTCTTTCTCTTCTTCAAAGAATGGATAAGAATTGCTCCAAGAATAGAAAGAAAGCGGAAAGAAAGCTTCTAGAAGAAAGTTGCTTTAAATCTCTAGGACATTCGCTAAAAAGTAGGAAACTATGTCCCGGTTCGGTGCATCTATCCCATCAATAGCAAAATTGCGTTTTTCCAAGATATCTTCTCCATTTGCAATTGATCTCAGGAAATCTTCGACCTCATTGGCCGCTTTTTCAAATCTTGCTGACATCATGGCAAGGTGATTCATTCTGCCACCAACTGTATTGCTACTATCACAGCTGCGAACAACACTCTAAAATTGAGCTTGCACTTCATCAAGCCCGACGTAGGAACCATCTTCAAGACTGTACTGAGAGGGAATCTCTGTGACAAACTCATTGATGAAAAGAAGAGCTTCGATCACCCTTTGTCTGTAGGCAATAAACTCCTCAGATATCCTCTCGTAAGTTTTAACCTTGAAGACATGACGCTCTCTCCAAGCAAGGATCTTCCTCTTGTGTTCTTTTGAAACCGTTGAACCATAGGCTGTGTCTAAATCAGCAATGATGATTTCATGCCTTGGTTTTACTTCAGCCACTGATTGTTCGAACCCTTGGATACCTTGACGTAGCATGAGCGGGGCACCTGAATAGCCATCGACCCTGAGATAGGTGAAAGTAGGAAATTGTATGAACCAATCTGCCCACTCCGCCATCGCTGCCCTGGCAACTAAAGAGATACGGACGTGCAATTCATTGTCCAGGTCCCGCACTGTGTACATCAGAAAAGCCTCGTTCACTCTCTTGTAGTGATGCAGTGACTTCGTGAATTCCAACTAGGGATAGTAGTTGTAGATATGGTGTACACTCAATGATCCCTCGGTGTTCAACCCTCTGAATTGACCTTGATAGGCCACTAGGTAGACTAGGTAAGAAACCATATGGAACTCATGAAACTAGAAGTATTCTGTTATTTGCTGATGAAGGTTGTCACTGATTAAGGTGGGCCAATCATAGAACTCAGTCTTCTTCATGATGTGGGGTATGGCGTAAAACATCCAAGGCTGAAACTTGGTAGCGTCTTCCTGTCCAGTGACCCTATTGAGCAAGGTGATTATGATAGAAATCTCATCTTTGAACTCCCCTCGCCCGACGTTCTTAGGCAAAGTCTTATGCTTCTCTTTCATCCACTTCTGTGCAATCTTCTTGCTATATTTGTCTTTGTGCATTTCCCATATCCTCTCACATTCACCCTTTGAAATAGTGACACTTTCAGGCCATGGGGGAATGGAAAAACATTTCTCGATCATATCAGGCTTCAAACTGCAAATCAATATGCCATCAACTGATTGAATCTCCCTTGTAGCCGGGTTGTAATGCTTGATGCAAGCGATTACGAACTCGAGACTCTAAACTGAAAAAGGAATAGACGCTGCTGCAAGAAGTCCAGAGTGTCCCAGGTTTCTGATTGAAGTGTTGCCTGCGCTCTCCAAAGCGTGTAGATCAAACACCGACTTAATGTGATGCAAATCCGTCTCAGCGGTTTTGATGTAATCATGATAGAGAGTTGATTCAGTCTTGAAAACATTGGGAGTATACTCCATTTCGGAAACCTTGAAGAATGACTATAAACTTGCCTATGTTCAGACAAGTTTTGAGCAACTTACTATTTTTAGAATGCTGATTTTTATTCCTTCAATGGGCAAATTTTTGAAAAACAATTCTAAGATATGGGTTTTGCTCAGAATTTCTTTGTAAGACAACCCAGATCGTCCGTTTTTGAAAATTTTGAATTTAGACTAAAAAAGCGCAAACCCTAATTTCTTCAAATTTTCACGAAAAAAGTTGGCATCTGGGTTTTGTTCAAAATACAATTAGAAATGGACCCAGTTGATTAGATTTGAAAAACACTGATGGCTGATCGAAAAAGCAGCCAACCCTAAAATTTGAAATTTGCTTGAAAAAAGCTGTGATATGGGTTTTCTTCAGAAGACTGATTTGAGAGGACCCAGATGATTGAAAATTGAATGCACTGAGGATTTCACTGACATGCAAAGCAAAAAGCAGCTGCTGCAACTTGATGAAGTTCTCAAAAATTTCTTCAGAAGAATGAGATGATAAGACCCAAATGGTTGAAAATTGAAAATCTTGGCCTTCTTCTTGAAAAATTTGATCTTCTGGATGAAAAAGCTTGAAAAAGCAAGGCCTTATGTTGCTGGTCTAAAAAAAATTGATGAAGAATCAGCAAACTTGAGTTCTTGAATCATAAAATATCACTTCAAACTTGTTGCTCCAACTTTCTCCTTTGAATGCTACCTGCAAAAATAATGAAAATTACATTGAAGAGAGGTGTTAAATAGACTTAGGGTTTGAAATAGGTCTGCTTTCTTTTGCTTTTATCTTCAAAACCCTAAAATCACTGCTCTAATGAATTTGACTGCCTCATCCTCTTTGCAAAGTTGGAACTTTGGAAACCATGAAATTTACTACATGGAAGTTGGGCTTATTCTTGGCTAGTTCACTTCACCCAAGAAAGAATATCATTTTTTTGATATTTTCAACTTTACACAACTTTAACCCCCTACTTTGACCTCAAGTTTTGGCTTGCAGACTAATCTGATGAGCGAGCTGAATGATTCATCGTGGAGCCTGACTCATTCTGAGAAGATTGTTCTAGAGGCGTCTCTAGTGAAAAACTTTGTTTGATCCTTCAAAATCATCGCTATCAACCTCCGGTGTTTCATCCTTCTCACACTTAGAATATTTTGACTTCTTCTATTAACTCCTCTCTTCTGTGATTCTGGTTTAACTGGGTGATCCTGCACGATTGATCATACAGTTTCGCTATGTAAGCCGAGAAGATATTAAGAGGGTCTCGGGAGAAACTTCATCAAACAGTTGAGTTTGGGCCTTCAAAAGCTTGCGCACCCCTGGCAAGCTGGGGCACCCAAACTCACCAGAGTTGGAATATTTTTCACTTCTTCATGTTTGCTTTTAATAATCTCAATTCTAGCTCATCCAACCTCTACGCTTAGCCTCTCTATATTCAAGTAACCTGCAAACTCTCATTGACGGTTTAACATCTTGTTGGAGAGCCCCATCAACTCAAGAATTCAATGTTAGAGCTATGTAAATTCATTCATTTAGGTTTTGAAAACTTGGGTTTCTTCTCTCCTCGGGGCTTCCATTTGCTCCATACTTAACTTATTTTCTGATTTTCATCTCCTTTTCTCAAACTCATTCTCAGAGGTTCCACTTTGATCCTAATCACGGATTGACAAATTTTGATGCTTCATGGAGACAAAGTGCCATGAGCCGGGTCAATATCAAAGATTGAGCATAAAACCCCAATCACTGAAAGGGTGCTCCAAAAAAAGTCATGGACACTCTCACCGCCCGGGCTTCCAAAGTTCTAAAAGTACTTAGTCAAGTTTTGATAATTTTTCATGTTTTTCATTCGACTTCTGCTTGAGTCCCTTTCCATCACTAACCTCCACCGATGATTCAAGGATCTGCGACTGCTGATTCTGCTATATGAGCTGGAAGAGAACTCCAGCAACTTTGATTGAGGCTTAAACCCAATTTCAACTTTTAATGCCCTAAACAGATGTATTTATTCTCTCCCCTGGGGCTTCATGACAAGGCAGGAATTTTTTCACAAGCACCTTTCTTCTACGTTTCTTCGTTGCCTTCCCACCTTTGTTGAACGTGATGAGTGTTGGAGTGTGATCACCGGCAGCCACCTCGACCTATTGATGACTTCGACTGGATATGCTTTTTGAAAAGGCATTAGACCCACAAAAAACCCATTATTTGAGATTCCCCGACCCATCTAGTCCGACATATGGAAGTATTTTCAACAATCAAAATCATTGAACCTCATCGGACCAATTTTCTATTTTTAGAAAGTTTTGCCAATATCCATTTCAAAAGAAACCCAGAAAAAAGTTACTATTTTTAGAAAATTTCTAAAAATAGCAGTTTTCCTAAAAAGTAGGGATGAAAAACTGAGATCTGGGTTTTGTAGATTAGGTCGCTCTGAGCAGACCCAAATTGTCAGATTTTGAAAATTTTACGTTTTAACCCCTCATGGAAGACACGCACACCCAAATTTTGACCTTTTTGACTGATTTAACAAGACTTTTACTCATTTCTTCAAAATGTCTAAGTGTAACAAAAATTTTAATTTTGGGGTACAACAAGATGTAAGTAATGAATGCAAAGGCCTTCTGAAATAGGTTTTGAGGAGAAAAACACTTTATTCTCCAACTTTAAATATTTGAAGCCAATCCTGAGCCAAGTTCATCGAAGGCATTGAAATTTGGGCAACTCTACTTGGCAAACTTAGCCATTTTTCTTAAAATTTCCAAATTTTACTTGATTTTGACCTCAGTTTGATCTTGATTTCCTGACACCAGATGAATCCTGTGAACTGACCGATGATCTCGTTGTGGAGCTTGATCAACTTGGAGAAAATTGTACTGGACGTTGCAACTGCTTAAAAACTAATTTTGGGCCCTCAAAATCTTGGGCGCCCTTGGCTACCTAGGGTGCCTTTACTATCCAGTGATAGCCATTTTCATGTTCTTCAATTTTACACTACTTTCTATCCTTCAAATGAATTCTCATTTCCGAATGCTTGACTGGCCCGATGAACTGACAGCTAGATTCGTTGGATAGCTTGGAGAATTCTGAGGAAGATATTCTAAATGCTATAAATCCTAAAAACTAAGTTTAGGGGGTAAAAAGCTTGGGCACCCCTGGCTAGCTGGGGTGCCCAACTCCTCCAAAGTTAGATTTTTTCTGTTCTTTTTTTCAATCCTTCTTTTGAATTTTCATTTTGCACAAGTTTACCCCTCTGTTCAATCTGCAATATTTGGTGCTCAACAAATTTGATGAGCTCACTGATGATTCCATTGAAGAGCCGGTTCAAATCTGAAGAAAACTTGTTGGAGGTGACAAACCCTAATTTCCACTTTTAGCTCCTCAAAAGCTTGGGTGCCCCTGACTACCTGGGGTGCCCATCCTTACTAGACTTGTTCATTTTTTGGATGTTTTTCAATTTCTCAAATTTGTCCCTCCATGCTCTATCCTCCGTTTGATCTGCAACTGCGGGTGACTGAAGAATCTGATGAACTGGCTGAGACATCCACTGGATAGTTGGAAAAATTCTGAAGAAGATGAGCATCTTAGCAAACCCTAGCAACTGAATCTGTCCTTCCAAAACCCTAGGCACCCCTGGCTACCTGGGGCGCCCAAAGTTCCCAAACATAAAATATTTTTGATGATTTTCACAATTTCCAGTATGCTAGTTTGATGAAACTTCTCCATTCGATCCAAAATTCCGACTGACCGATTGATCCAATGGACTTGCAAATAGATTCACTACGAAGCCAGAAGGATTCTGAGCAACAATGTCTTGGAAGCACAAACCCTAGAAATAGCATCTGAGGCCTTGAAAAGATGGGCATCCCTGGCTAGCAAGGGCGCCTTTACTCTCCAGTGTTAGAAATATTTCCGTGATTTTCAAGTTTTGCTTCGCTCTCCGTTAACCGCTCCGCACCTGGCAACTGCATTCACCTTTGGCTGTGCATCAACTTCCGGAGACTAAAAATGTGGCTAAGGCATGAACAACTAGGCACTTTGACTGAACTAGGGTGCCTAGCTTCTCCAGAGTTAGACAAAATTTCACCATTTTCAAGATTTTCCAATTCCCCTCCTTTGTTCTTCGTTCCTCAAGCATTTTTCACCATATCTCAATCTATGCAGTGTTTGAGACCTTGAATCCGACACCTGGTAGTTGAGCAACCTCCATTGATGACCTTAGAGCTCCCATTTTAGTTTATGAAAAAACAGAATAGACCCACCAGAGAAAAATTGATCTTTTGATGATTCTGACTGGACCAGCCTGATCAGGAAGTATTTTCAAACAATCAAAATTAGTTTGAGCCCTAGGAGCAAACATTCTATTTTTAGAAATTTTCTAAAATTTTGCTAGCATCTATTTTAGAAGAAACCCATAAAAGTCTATGATCCTTCCTGCTAGTCCGGTTGAGACTAAATGAGACCATCCTCCTGATGTTCAGTCTCTACTCACGAAGAAGAGCAAGGTCTTTGCAGACTTGCCTCCTGGACCACCACCTGAACGGGGTTCAGAACATATCATAGAGCTCAAGGAAGGAGCTAAACCGGTGATTACAACTCCATATCGGTATCCGAAGAGGCAAAAGGATGAGATTGAGAAGAATATTCAAGAACTCTTGGAGATGGGTTTCATTCGCCCAAGCAAGAGCCCCTTTGCATCTGCAGTGGTCCTTGTGAAGAAGAAGGATGGTACCATGCGCATGTGCGTGGACTATCATGCTTTGAATCAAAGCACCATCAAAAACAGATACCCCATTCCCAGAATAGATGAGCTCATTGATGAGCTACATGGGGCCAAGTTCTTCTCGAAGATCGATTTGAGATCGGGTTACCATCAGATTCGAATGAGGGGATCTGATGTGGAGAAGACAGCTTTCAGATGTCACTATGGCCATTTCGAATTCTTAGTCATGCCATTTGGGTTGACTAACGCTCCGGCTACCTTTCAGTCTTGCATGAACCATGTCTTTCAGAATCAGTTAAGAAGGTTTGTGTTGATATTTTTTTATGACATTCTGATTTACAGCAAGACTTGGGAAGATCATCTCAAGCACTTGGAGGAAGTGCTTAGTATCCTGGAATCTGAGAGTTTGTTCGCAAAAGCTTCCAAATGTGAATTTGGAATGAAGGAGTTACTATACCTTGGCCACATAATTAGTGCTGAGGGAGTGAAGGTGGATCCGGAAAAGATCAAAGCAGTAGTTGATTGGCCACCTAAAAAAGGAGCCTTACTGATCAGCTCCTTTTTTGTTGAGAACTTGACTCAGTTGAAAGGTTTTCTGGGTCTTTGTGGTTTTTATCGGAGATTCGTAAAGGGGTATTCACAGAATGCTGCTCCTCTTACTGATCTCACCAAAAAAGGAGCCTTTGCTTGGTCAGAAAAGGCTCAAATTGTTTTTGACAAGTTCAAGAAGATCATGAGCTCGTGTCTAGTTTTGGCTATTCCGGATTTCTCCAAGCCATTCGAGCTGCAGTGTGATGCATCAGGTGAAGGAGTTGGGGCTGTCCTGATGCAAGACAAACACCCTATCGTGTTTGAGAGCAGAAAATTACAGGGTGTCGAAAGGACATATTCAATTTATGACAAAGAAATGCTTGCCATTATGCATGCATTAGCCAAGTTCAGGCAGTACTTGGTGGGGAACAAGTTCGTGGTTAAGACTGACCACAATAGCCTCAAGCATTTCATGCACCAGAAGGACCTAAATGAGAGGCAACAGAAATGGGTGAGTAAGCTTCAAGCTTACGACTTTGACATTGAATATGTCAAAGGGAAAAATAATATCGTGGTTGATGCTCTATCCAGAAGACCTCATCTTAGCTCATTGTGTGAGCTTACTGCAGATTGGAGAGACATGTTGCTTGCTGATTATGCCAAAAATCAGTTTGCAACCAGCATTCTTGAGGGTACTTTTCACGATGAAAGGTACAAGGTGATAGAGGGATTGATACATTATAAGGGAAGAATCTTTCTGGTGGCTGATTCTAAGCTTAAGAAGAAGATTCTTTTGACTTTTCATGATATTCCAGTTGCTGGTCACCAAGGTTTTTTCAAGACATATAGGCAGATCCGAGAAAGGTTTTCTTGGAAAGGATTGAAAGGAGAGGTACAACGCTACATTCAGGAGTGTCCTGTTTGTCAAGTGAATAAAAATGAGCATACATTACCAGCTGGGTTGCTGCAACCACTCACTATTCCCAATCAAAAATGGGAAAGTATCTCGATGGATTTCATCACATGGTTGCCCAAGGCCCAAGGGAAGGATTGTATTTATGTAGTGGTGGATAGGCTAACCAAATTTGCTCATTTCTTTGCCATTACCAGCACTTTTTCTGCAGCACAAGTTGCAGATCTGTTTTTTCGAGAGGTGTTTAGGCTGCATGGGTTGCCAAAGAACATTGTAAGTAATAGGGACAGCAAGCTCCTAAGTACTTTTTGGCAAGAAGTCTTCAGAATGAGTGGTACTGTGCTCACTCCAAGCACTAGTTACCATCCCCAAACAGATGGACAAACGGAAGTAGTGAACAAGTGGTTGGAAGGCTACTTGAGAAACTATGTGTCAGAGCAGCAAAGAGCATGGGTCAAGTGGCTGCATATAGGCGAGTACTGCTACAATTCTACTTTCCTTATGTCGATTAAGATGTCTCCTTTCTTGGCTCTCTATGGGTATGAAGCACCTAGCTTTGCTGATTTGGTGTTTGGTGATAGCAAAGCACCCCAAGCCAAGGACTTGTTGCAGCAAAGTCAAGACATCATGAAATCCTTGAAGGATAATCTACAGATTGCACCGAATCAGCAGAAGTTGTATGCTGATCAGAGGCGGGTTGAGCGTTCTTTCGAGGTTGGGGATATGGTTTATCTCCGATTACAGCCATATAGACAGTCTACTCTCAAGAAGAGTGGAGCTGAGAAGCTCAAACCTCGTTTCTATGGGCCATTCAGGGTCATTAGAAAGGTTGGGGCAGTTGCTTATGAGTTAGAGCTACCTTCTGATAGCAGAGTACATAACGTCTTCCATGTGTCTCGCCTCAAGAAGGCACTTGGACATACGGTTGTTTATCACTACACCTTGATGAAGAAGGACATGACGAATCTGAGAAGATACTACGTCGAGAACGCTCTTTATGAAAAGAACCATCGAGAATACCGTGAAGTGGAAGAACTCGGCCATGGAGGAGGATGCTAATTTGGGAAAGTAGAGGAGATTCTCAAGAAGATCTCGGTTTACGACATTGAGGACAAGCAATCTTGGGATATGACTGTGAATGTCCCCTTCAACTCGATCTTCGACCGCTAATTCTTTTTCCTCGAAACCGAGGCTACCTGAAGGTAAAATTAGGGTTTTATTTTGAGGATGTCTTTGCTCTGGAATGGTGATTCAATGGTATGGATTCTTTCTGTTTTCAGAGAGCTCGCGAAGTGGTATGTTCATTTTGGCATTCAGAGCATTTTCTGGAATTTACTATTTTTAGTAAGTTCTATTTTTGGCAGTAAACAGGTTGGTCTCAGGCAGTTGACTTTTCCCTTCAGTTGACTCAAGTGGCGTATTCAGTTTCGGACTTCAGAATGCAGTTTTGAAGAGATGAGCTTATTTCACTTAAAAAATAACATTATATTTTAAATGTTATTTTATCACCTTGGCCTAGTCAAATAACTTAATGTTATTTTAAAAGGTGGACTTGAAGGGTGGCGTCATCATTAAGGAAATATTAAATTTATATTGAATTTTCCAAAGTCAAAGCAAGTTTAATGTGGGCGCATTTATCAAGGTGAATTTAATTAAAATATCAATATTAAGCTTGAAAGGAAAAGGACGCCATCTTGGAGAAAGGATTAGGGTTTGACATTGAAGTGGATTTTAGGGTTTCGAGAAGTCAACAGGAAGTTATAAAAAGGAGACTTGGAGCATCATTTCTCATCTTTGAACTACAGTACTGTTATGCTGCCGGTTTGGCTCTGGGTTCGCTTCGAGGAATGAAGGCCTCCTAACTCGGGCATCGCTTCTTGTTTGTGAGACAACAACTAGTGGTGATTCTTAGTCTAGTTTGTGAGTTCATTGGAAATTGTGCATTGTAATCTACATTTGTCTACTTAGGTTCAGTTTTCCCATATTAGACATTTCTGGTCTTTGCATTCTAGCTTCAGCAGATTTGATGTTTTATTCATAAATCAAAAAAAGACAAAAATTTCCTTGTGGGTATTTCATAATTCATTCTAGCTGGTCAAGGCACCCATGTATGCCAATTTGTAGATTTTTTAGAAAGGGATCTGATTTTTAAAGGCAAAATTGCCCCTGTGCTGGGCTGTACCATTTGTATGTCATTGGGATTCGTGCATTTCTTAGAGTCTGCATTTTCAGTCTGTTTTGTGTTCTTAGCTTGAGCGCCTATCTTCTATTAGTGTTTTGAAATTGATATTAAGCATTTTGAATGAGAAAAGAGTGAGTTCCGAGCATTTTCAAGAAATCCTATGCTGCTGGTTATCTGTTGAAAGTTGCAGGTCTGACAAGACAGCTTTGAGAAATCTGCAATTTCTTATTTGAATGCTGGCGATAATTCTTTAAAAAGCATTGTGAAGACTTCAGTGAAGATTGCCCAAGTCTGGAGAATAAGGTTGGATCTATTTATTGCCATTTCCGTTGATCTTTACTTTCAGCAACTAAATTCACGAATATTGTACAACTCTATTATATGCTGATT
>VDFB02044739.1:0-21847 GCA_007258455.2 Sequoia sempervirens | reverse complement strand
TGAGTGAGAGAGAGACCTGAGAGAGGGAGAGGGGGTATGAGGGAGAGTCTTTAGAGAGAGAGAGAGGTCCTTAAGAGAGGGAGAGGGGGTAGGAGGGAGAGATGAGAGAGAGAGAGAGGGAAAGAGATAATATTTAAATATTTTATATGTTAGTAGTATTAATTAGTTATATAATATTTTATATATTAGTAATATAAATATACATTAAATAAAATATAGAAATAATATTTAAATATTATACATAATAATATAATATATTATATATTAAATTATAAACTATATTTTATATTCTCAAGTAGATATATTAAAATAAACTACAAAATATTTATTGCATTTTATAAATCATATATTATAAAGTGTATAAATTTTTTTAAATCATATATAAACCAAATCAGATATCCGTTTTGAAATGGATATCCGATTTGGTTTATATATGATTTTAAAAAAAATTATACACTTTATAATATATAATTTATAAAATGCAATAAAAAACGGATATCCCATTTGAAACGGATATCCGATATTTCTAACACATAATTTATTGCCTAGGGATTAGCCTCGAGCTTGCTTTGGTATTTGGCTTGGACATGCCAATCCTAAGAAGTCAACGCAAAAAACGTGTTTGACAACTTACCTTGTTTTTCTAGACTTCGTCCATGTGGCTGACGACTTTATTTTTAGCCAAAATTGATGAAACGAAAAGGGTTTGTAGAAGAGACTCTCAGCTTTCCACCAATATAAATTATTCATTACTTTGAATTTAATAAATAATTATTATTTATTTTCTTTTAGAATTATGACTAAAGTCCTGATTGATAGGCTGATTGAAAAACATCTATAACTTTCAAACGGTATTATATTTTTTGAATCCAAAATATGTGTCACATTCTATGTTTTGCATACTATAGGATTTAAAAAAAAAAAAAATTGAATTTTATGAGTTTTAACCAAGTTAAGGTGGTCAGACATACGAGTTTTTATATTTTTTAAAATTTGTAATAAAAATTCATAATTAATTATTTACTTGGAAAAAATTACAAAAAATATGTGTCACATTAGGACATGAGTCCTCTACTTATATATAAAATCTCATAAAAAAATATTATCATTTTATTATGGTTAGGGTGGTCAGACAGACACCTACTTCTTATTTTTTTCCTGAAATTTAAGTAATACTGCATTGAAATTTCAAATTTTCACCAAATAGATTTTGTTTTAAAAAAAATTAACCTAGTAGTTTAGAAACTACATTAAATTTCCCATAGATTCTATTCTTACATATTTTTGAAATAATATAGATAACTTATTCAAAATTTTACGTCAAGTTGCCTAACTCTGATTTTTCTGAATTTTCATTGCCACTTAAGGGCCTATTTGGCCTACCATGATCCTGCACATGCCCCCATATAGGGTAGAAAAGGGAGGTAATAAATTTATATGCATCATAAGTTTGGAAGAAAAATGTGTACCTTAAGAAATTGGCAGTTACAAAATTCATTTGTGTTCTTGAAACACTTATCAATAGCAATAAAACTTTGTTCTTGATAGTAGAGTGACCACCTCTTTAAAAGAGGAAAACCTCAATGTTCTTTTGGTCTCCAAGATATAAATCTTGGTTCAACCACCAACAAAGTCTTCAATTTTGTTCAACCAAGTTACATCTTTTGAGTTCACTACTTGTCAACTTACACCAATAACAATAATATTTTAATTCACCCCTACCAACAACACCAAAATTTAAGTCTCAAAACTACTCTCCCGTTGCAATCCAAAATCATAATTTTACCTACAAGAAAAGAGAATGATGTCTATAAGGGTAAAATAAAGGGTAAAATTTGAGATGCTTTTAGGATACTTTTGATCCCTCGGATCTTGTTTTATTGGATGAGTATTTGGAAAGCATCTCAGCTTTGTTTGTGGTGTCTCATCTTACAAATTTGGGAGATATACTTGAGGGGATTTCTCTCCTCGTTGATGACGGTTTCAAGATGGTAGCTGATACATCTGGATTGTTTTTGGAGGTTGACATTGTTGAGCCTTCACTTTCACTTGATCCGTCACATTTCTTGGTTATTTTTTATCATGATTATGTGGTGAATTATTCTATTTGGAGACTTCCTTCCTCTTTTCAATTGGACATGGAGTGGCTTCTTCATCACCCTATGGACTTGTTTCTTCCTAAGGGGAGAGGAGTTGCTTGTAGGCATTGGATCATCTTTTGTTTTCAGGCATACTTCATCAGCATTGGAGCTTCTTCATTATGGGGTCGATATAATATCTCATTTTTTCCTTCCTATGGGGGGATCATTGATAGTATATACATGATGTATGTAGTCCTTGGGGGGTATGATTGAGTCCTCCATCCTTGCATCTTGCCTTGTTTCTCTTTTCTCTCTTTTGGAGAGGGGTTTTTTCCCACAGGGTTTTTCTCCTTTTCTTTGGTTGTGAGAGATTGCATTGTAAGTGGGTACCTAACATGGTTGTGTAGCCGGGACCCATGTTGCATTTTTCATATTTTTTCATCTTCATTCTCCCTAATTTTGCACTTAAGGGGGGGTGTTAGTGTATTAAGTTTATCTTAGGGTAATTACTTTGGGTGGTTTTTTCCCGTAGAGTAGTTTTCTCACCTGTTTGATTTTTCTTGCCTTTAAAAGGTTGTACCGTATGTAATTTAATCATCTCATTCTTCACTCTCTTCATGGTGAAATAGCCTATTTTGCTTCTCTCATTTTTTGTGAAGGTTCATTTTGTAAATGGTGATCTTTGGCTCCACCTACAATTTAAAATTTCATAGACATTGGAAAAGTGTTGATATATTTTAAAACATGATTCTTTGAGAATATAACAATTAGGTTTTGCTTAGGATTTTCTCTTATTCATATTGCTAAGTTGTGAGCAACATATATTAATCCAACTCTACTTCCTACAACTATCTATGAGTTATTTTTTAAATTTCAAATATGGGTGGAGGTTTAAAGTTTTCAAAACCAATGCATTCACTAAGACACATTTGGCCATTAAGAATTTAGAAAGCAGGAAAATACAATAGAGGTATGAGACAAGCGGTCAAGTTCACTTATTAATCCTTCTATTATTGCAAATATTTATATATAACATAAAAGAGACCATTATAGAGAAATATATGATGAACTAAACTATTGTGATAATTGTCAGATTTACATTACATTCACACTAATAAATATGGTGGAGGAAAATTACAAAGAAAGAGGATCCTATTGCACCTCTTAACCTAGAACTCTCCAAAATATATGCAACTAGCCAAGGGGGCATTACATCACAAATATAAACTTCAACAACTAACTTTCTACAACTTCTAGACTATGTTACTTTAATAATGATTGAAATAATATATTTGAAACCATAAAATACTTGTATTTTTATTTTGTGAAAACTAGAATGACCCCCAAACTTAATATGTTTTCAATTGGTATTTATAGTGTTGGAGTGTTTTATGCCAAATATCTCATGGGAATCAAGATGTGAGGAGGAATTCAGGTTTTGACATGTGCATTGAAGCACCAAATAATTTCTAAGTTGCATACTAGAATGGTGCAAGGCCATGGAAATTGTAAATCAAGTGCTTGTGGTCAATTGTAGGCTGAGGAAGGTGGTCAAAACTCATAAAACAATATTAAAGAAGCATGGTCACCCATCACAAATACAATTGAATAGATTTCTTGAAATTATTTTCTCTATGTTTTTTAGTAATATTTTTATGCATGAGAGGAAATCATGGAGGTGTAATGACAACTTGAGAGTGGTTGTGTAAGGTAAAATAGTGTTTTCATGTCATTTTAAAGTGTTTTAAATAATTGAACATTCTTAGTAGAATTCAGGATCTAAGATGTACCTAAGAACATCATGCCACAAGGATTGCAAGTCAAGTGTGGGAAGGGAGGAGGAACCTGAAACCAAGAGAAGAAAGTAATCAAGGATTGATACTAGAATCATACCTAGAAATGAGAACTTGAGAGTGGAAAAAGGAAAATTAGTTGAGGGGAAGACTTGATAGGGAATTAGGATAGAGGAATGGTTGGGAACTAGTAGAAGGGGGTTGTCGAGGACTGGTGTGTGGAAGGTAGCTGAAACTTGGAACATGGTTCCAAGGTTTTAATTCCTTTTGGGAGTCCACACCCAAAAGAAAACAAAGAAATGGGGGAGGGAACACTACAAGAATTAGAAACTAGTGAGGACTTGCAACTTAAAGTCCCTAGCTTCCCTGTACATCCACTAATCCAACACTTGACATAAAATAGTGTAGTGGATGAATACAAGGGTAGGGCTCAAGGTTTCAAAAGAATCCAAAACCTTGGAACCTAGTCCAAAAGGCCCAAGTTTGTTTGTGGGCTTGCAACCTAGGAATGAACCATGTGTAAACACTCAAACACATAAAAACATATAAATTTTGACATTTGACCACCACAATAGGGAGAATCGCTTATTATTTCTATGATTGAATATAATCGATGGTTTAAATGGGGTCAATATGTGCAAATAAGATAGGATTCAAGAAAAAATTGGCATTGTTAAATTGATTCCTCACATGTAATACAATATAAATGCATTATGCATATAGGTTGAGCTCGGCAAAGGAAAGGGACGTGATTAATTTTGCATGTTCCCCATATTTTGTATTAATTGATATAATGGGATTAATAGTTTGGGGAAGAATGTTGATAGTAGAAATAATGGTGAATGGTTGATAAGAAAAGGGCTAAGAGGAATTATGTGGTCTAGCTACATAAGTGAATAAAAGGGTCTAAGAAAGTAAAAAACCCATGGTATAAATTGGTTTATGACTGATAGGGTAAAAATAAGCATAGGTATATGAGCAAGCAGGACAATAGATGTGCCAACATGCATGGGAACTTAGATATGTGATTATTTGGTGTAGGCATAGGCATGATAATACATGTGTGTGTGAATAATTGATATGTACAACTAACAAAGGCATAAGTTTAAATTATCCATGTTGGTGTACAATATGCTCCATGATTTGTAAGAATTCAAGCCCCTTAGGTTGGTTTAGAAGCATGAACTCCATATATTTAGTAGTGTGATAAATATTATTATTAATACCAAAATTATTTTGAGGACAACCAAATTTTGGTCTATTCTATAGAACTTATCATGATCTACCATATTGAGGGCTTCGTCATGATCAAACTCCTCCTCCCTACGATAAGGATTCTCTTCTAGAGTGGTGGGTTAATGGATAAGAAATTAGAAGGAAGACTACCATACAAATAGTTGGAAAGGTTAATAGGAGTAGATGAAGAAGACAAGTTGAGATAATTATGTAAACCTGAACACATAGAATGAGAAGAAAATAAGCGTTGTGTGGTAAAACTCATAAAATGAACATCATGTTCATTGGAAAGATGTGATAAAAGGTTAATCACAAAATAAAAATTATAGACTTATTTTAGGTGAAAGTATGTCAATTTCACCAAAAATGTAAATGAAAGGTGAACCAAGAAAGAAACATAGCAAAAATTTAGGTGAAATTATGTTGGGTGAGATCAACAAAATGTAATGAGAAAAAAGGTTGATTCACTAGGTTATATTAAGATTTTAGCATTTTATCTCTTCATTGGATAATATTAAAATTCATAAAATACTATTGTTTATAACATATAACCAACAATATGCTCAACAAGTTATCTAGATGTAATTTTTTCTAATTAAATTATATTTATTCCTTAAATAAAAGTACTAAGCTAGGAATAGAAAGCTAGAAATAGAGAGACAAGAAACATACATAAACTTAAAAAATGTAAATGTAGAGTTACAAAGAGTTTAGATAGTGAATCTAGTAACAACCCCAATGTTTTGCTCAGTAAAATTTTCCAAGTTTTCACCTTAAGTGAATAAACCATGATGCAAAAACATAGCAATAAAAAAATTATTTCCATAACGTAAATTACATGCACATTTGAAACAAGCACTATTCCAAACTTCCATTGTAGTTTCACAAATATTTCCATGACATAGATTTCATTTGAATAAACTCAAGTTTATTATCCAATATTACATCCTTCCATATAAATGGGTACATGATACATACATAGCTCTTTTGAGCTTCTTCTGGCAATAGATATTCAAATTGGTCCTGATGTCGCCACAATGGTGCATATATTCTAATTGTCCTCCCTCGCTAGTGCACACTCTTTATCTATCCCCAATGTTGGCACAAACATCTGCAAACCTTTTCCGCCAACTAATGAGGAGAAGCATCACTCAAACATCTCTTTCAGGAAGAGTTAAGATAGTGAGAACAATGCCAAGAGAAATGAGAATGATGTTTCAAATAACCTACAAAATATTAAAACCCTTTGAATATAGATGAAGCATTAGAAGCCATGAGAGGATTTAAAGAAACACATTTTTTCAAATGTAAATGTTACCTAGATCAATAAGGATATGAAAGGTATGTATTTCTTGTTGGAAAATAAAACTGCACTTCTAGATGGTAAGCTATCCTCCAATGTAGAAACCTCTAACAATAAGAAAGGATGCCTTTTTTATGAAAATGAAGAATTAGAATGCATAGTTATTTATTCTAATAACTCAAATATAAGAATAAGCTCACACAATGATATATAATGTCACTATGAAGTTCACAAAGATGTTAGTCATAGAGTTTTTTTCTCAAGAAGCCAAGAGAGAATTCTATAGATTACATTAGGTATCAAGAAGTTGCATGAGAGAATGTGGAGAAAATGGAATAGAAGCTCAAAGGTCACCCAAAAGGATATTCTTGGATGAAGGTCAAAGGTTGGCATTCCATCATATAGACCATATGATGGTTACACACAAAATTTAGAAGTTGAAGAGTCGATATTTGGATGGAATCAATCATTGTACAACTATATTATCATAGGACATAAGTGCATCCACATCCTAGCACTAATGTTCAAGTATGACACAACTATTATTTACAAACTATAAATAAAATATTAAATAGGAACAAGGAACATATGAAAACACATTGAGATGAACTTAGAAATACAAAAAATACAAAAGAAAGTTGACACTAGGAGTGGGTTAAATACCAAGATTTGGCTAAATGCATCCTAGAAATATGTTAAGGAGATGGACACTAAAAAGGGGATATTTTTAAGTGTCCAATTTGTTGGGTATATAATATTTTACCTTACAAAACATAGATAAATACATTTGATCTCTTAAGGAATGTTCACTAAATATTATAATTATATAATCATTATACAAACACACTCTAAGGCCAAAAGTAAAGTAATCGATGAAAGCATGCTATTAAACATGGAATGATGTATAATAATCATGGCATGATTCAAACCAACACCTTAGTCTATGCTTCTCCAAATGCATGGATTGAAGTAACAAGGTAGCATTGTCATGTATGTATTCATAATATTCAAAGATGAGAATGACCTAACATATAAGATTACATCTTCCATTTCCACTAAATACCAATACCATTATTCTCTAGCAATATATGCATGATAAATAACATGAACCAAATCATCATGAAATAGTTATCTTTAAAGACACAAAGGATTCAAAGATAGGAATGATCATCATGTAATAATCCCAATTAGACCCCTTTACTAATTTCACAAGATTCAAAGACACAAAAGATACACAAGTGTAGAATACCTACTTAGTATCTATTAATGATTGATAAAATTCCTAAATAGCTAATTTGTGATGCACTTGACAAAGCTTTTCAATTCACATTATAAACACCAAAATATAAGGAAATAAAACACATTAATTTAGATAGGTTTAATCTATTGATAAATCCCACTTAACAAAAATGACATTAACGAAAACAAATTGAGGTGTGAGTAGTTTTAGACATAAATGTGCTCAAATAATTAAGATGGGCTAGGACTTACCTAGAAAATGATGTGATGTTGATGTTAATTGTTGTGAGGTTATAATTGAGAGTTGGGAAATAAAATTTGAAAATAGATTAATGATCAAAGGCCCTTGACAAAGACAACCAAAGTGTCATGGGGCCTTTGACTAGTTGCACATACGATCTAGTCCACTTGACATGATTGTGTCCCACTAGTGTGATTTTATTTAGAGCACCAATTGATTGCAAAATATTATTCATTGCTCAATGTACCTAGGTCTAAAAAATGTGATGCTAAATAATACTTTGGGGAGCTTGCTATGTATAGAGGGGAGTATGAAACTTGCTTGATGATAGCTAAGCCTCTAGATTATTTCAACAAGATTGGAATAAAAAAACAAATAATGTTGGATGCTAATGTCTCGAGTAAAACACGCTTGATGTAAATTGAGATAGTTTGATGTCAACTGATTTAGAAATGTGTGTGATTAATACGTAATCAATAATGAAATTGTTCTATAATGATGTTCTAAAATATACGACCTTAAACACACAATTCGAAACCCTTTTAAATAATTAAATTTAAAATATATATATATTAAAATCATAGACTATCAACAATAACGTAGACCCTTACGCTTACCTATGGATTACCTAGGTTGTTTGTCCTATGTAGCTAGTAAGCTCCTTGGGCCATGTGGACAAAAGTCAACAATCCGTGGAACACCATCACATAAGCCTCCCTGGATGGACGCTTGAATTCCATCAAAACAGATCCAGGAAGCTCGCGAATCGAAGAACAGGCTGTGCAACACCTGCAAAAAGACGACAAAAGTCTGGATGACAACCATGAGCTCGCAAACCAATTATTTAATAAAACATATCTTAAAGGCAACTTCCTCCGATTTGCCTGTCATTATCTTGAAGGCAACTAGTCTTAATAATAATAATACCTGAAGTCCTCGCCAACCCTATAAATTCTCCACAACCCATGCCCAAACGCAACAAAAGAGAAAGCATCCAGACAGACCTGAGATAAGCGCCACTTGTTTACTGCAACAATGGAGATGAAGAGAACAATTTACGCCAGTCTCCTGCTCGCTATTTTCCTCGCGGTTTTATTACAAGTCTGCATTGCATTTGCTTCTTCTACACTGTTTTTTCCTGTTCGCAACTAAATTTATTACAGCATTTAACTGATTTGTTTTTGTGACTGTTATACACAGACTGCAATAACAGGTGCAGCAGACATCGCGGCCCCCTCGCCGGCACCGGTGGCCCCGGTAGGTCCTCCGCCAGTACTGACAGACAAAGGTAGGCTTGGCCATCTGATTTTTTTCTATTTAGTGTTAATATCATGTAGTTTTCTCAGTCCATGATAATGATACTGAGATTTTCGGTGTGATTTTTAACATCGATGTTTGGATCAAACTTCATGATCCAACATCTATCTAGTGTTGTTTAAGTTGTAATGAAAATAATGATGTCTTTGTTTTTTTGTTAACAGACTGCGGTGATAAATGTAAGGTGAGGTGCGAGAATGTTCAAGCTCGCCCAGACCGGTGCTTGAAATACTGCAAGGATTGTTGTAAGTATTGCAACTGTGTTCCCAGTGGGCATTATGGTCATAAGGATGAGTGCCCTTGTTACAGAGACAGAATGAACACCAAAGGCGGACCCAAATGCCCATGAAACTCTCTGTATTTCTTTTGGTTTGTCGTCAGTGTTGCCTTAGTGGAGTGTTTCTCGGTATAATAAACGTGAGGCTATCGTTAATGCTAATTCTATGTATTGTCTGTCACAACACAGACATTTTTTCTCGATAATGAATCTCTGATCTGGTTTGCATTTTGTTTCTTCACAGCTAGCCTAATTTAGTTTACCGATAAGTAGATGAGTACGTGGGCCATGTTTGTTTGACAGTACTGTGTACTCGCACGTTGATGGTGAATGTAATGCTCTTAATTAAAGAATTTTCATTGAAAGTTGGGATCTGTTCATCTATGTTTACTGTTATAAGTCACTGTTTTGGCTGGAACTACAGTCACCTGTATTTTTTTCTTTCTTTAATTAGTTATCATTGTTTATAAGTTTCTATGATTTATTAAATTTATAATTTAAAAATTCTTAAAAATAATTATTTCAATTGTTATTAACCAAATTTCTTGATATTTATTATAGTTTTTATGGGCATCTAAAAGAAAAAATGTTTGTAACTTTTTTTTATAGCATAATAAAAATGTCTTTTACATAAATATTTAAGAACAATTAATAAAAGTATAAAGATAAATAAATTTGATTTAGAATAATGAATTATATTAATAATTGAGATATTTGAAATAAATGTTGTAATTAATGGAAAAATATAATAATTAAATATTTTGTATCAAATTCTATATTCAATGAAAATTATATTGCGTACACATTTATAATGAACTTGTTAAGATGTTTATGAATATGAACCTAAATCTATAAGTCGTGAGGTTAATTAGGGTTAAATTTGTTATCTAATATGGTTGTCTTTGGGTATGTGCTCTAAATTTGACAAGGAACAAGTGTTTAAAAACAAGTTTAAAGAATTTCATGAATTGTGAATATCATGCTCTCCTCTATCAAACTCTTTGATGGACTAAGTCAATGAGATTAAACTAAAGAGGTGGATGACAAACTTGAGTGTATGATTGCTTCTAAAATGAAGATACAATGCTACTATAATTCTTGTAAATAAAATTTAGATTTGCTCAATAGATTCCTAGAGAAGTCCTAGATGCTAGATTTTAATTATGATCAATTCTTAAATAGCATTCAAATTGAAATATTCACACTTTAATTGACTCATGATAACTAGTCATAATAGAAGGAATGGGACCCAATTTGAAAGCTCAAGGTTTAGATCTATGAGCACAATAATACTTTGGATCTTCGTGCATGATATGAAGTAAATATAAATAATGATGGGGTTGGTGATCTTTGTTTGTATGCCCAGTCATATGAGATATGGATACAAGAAATTAAGATTTGAGACTCATAGCCCTCCATCATACCCTCCTACATGCTCTCATAGGGGAGACAAATTATCAGTGACAACTCCAAAGATGTTTTGGAAAATGATAAAGGATGCATTGCAATGATAACATAAATAATTGGAGGAATGTCATGCACATGAAAGAGTGGGCATTGTTGATCAAATCTCATCATTCTTTAGGTAGTTTCAAAACCTTTCAAATTCATGGTGACCATTTAGTGCTCACATGCCATATAAGGTACAATTCAATTTGAAGACACCCATGTTCAAAGGAAAGATATATGTGATTTCCCTAGATATCTAGAATAACTTGATTTTTTCATGCTACATAGTTAACAATTCTCTGACGAATAAAATTATATTACATTTGTTCTTTTGAATTTTTCTCTCTTGGTGAAGAAATGGTGGAATAACAACTAGACAACAAATGAGGATGACTTAGGTACACTTGTCTAGACACATGTCATGCCCATAATTTTCACTACTTAAACACCTCACGAACCTTAATTTTTTATTAAAAAATGAACACAAAACATGACATGTTTAGAGAACTTAGTCTCAAATCTAAACATGAGGCAACCTATTTTTATTGAAAAGAATTTAGTTTGTGTTAAAGACCTTGACAAGGTTTATGCCCATAGTTTTATTACTAAACTCATAAAGAGAGAGTACTATAGTTTTAAATAATTATTTACCAATAGTTATCATAATGGTCAAAAATCATTAATCATAACCTTACATAATATTATTGCTTAGACAAAAATCATATGTTAACAAGCCCATAAAAGTTAAAATATAATATTCGTTTCAATACTCCAAATGATTAGAATTATGACAACAAATTTCTAATATTATAACCATGTGTGCTATTGAATTCCAATGTTTAAATTCTACTTCAAAACCATTAGCAAAAGAAATTATTACCAACAAGGTTTGTTAAACTTGAAGATAAATAATTTTAACTAGATTGTTGGAAATGTCATTTTTTAAAAATTTAAGGTTGAATATTAAATTCTTCAATTTTGTTGTAGAACGAAAGAATTTATTCTTATGTATTTATTATCACAATTTTCCTGGTCTTTACTTTTGCAAATATCTATGCCACTAAAGTTGAGGTCTTCAACTTATATGGGAAATTAAATTACTAACTTGAAAATAATTTTGTAAATAACTCTCAACACACGATTATACTTAATTAAAATTAAACTTCTACAAACTAAAACTAACTTATAACCTATAACCACATAATTTCCTTTATGTTTTCCTCACAAGTTTTTTGGCTGTCATTTGGCAAATTCAAGTTGATTTTCATCTATCATATTATGGTTTAATTGTTCCTCAAATTTATCATTTGTAAATATTTTTTGAAATTTTTATTTTACTTTCAAATTTATTGTAGGTTGTATAATTGTTTATTGCAAGTTTCACAAGCTTTCCAATTCATTTTAGATTGATTTTAGTATATATATAATAGGTTTAACACAATCTGGTAGCAAATTTATTTACCTCCCATGAAAATGGTTGTTGATATTTTATTCACTAGTATTTATTTGAAACTGAAAGTTTTATTAAAAATAATTAAAAATAATATTTTATTTAAAATTAATAAATTTGTTTTTACTTGAGGGCGGGTCACTCCCTTTTGGGCCGCGTCGCCACCCCCCATCCCCATGGCAGCAACCCCTAAGGTAGTGATGTCATGGCTTCAACTCCCATAGGTCACGCCATGGGGGTCGATCTCCCCCACTACTTTCATACTTTATTTTATTTTTAAAAAATTAATATATAAAATTTATTTTATTTTATATATATTAAATACTCTTAATAATATATTAAATAATTTTCTTTATGATATATTTTTATATGTTTATAATTTAAAATATAAATTTTCTCTTACTAATGTATTATACACTTAATCTTTAAACATAATTGTATTTATATTTATAGGTGTGTGTATATATATGTATATGTGTATATTTAAATATTTAGTGGATTATTTTTATTTTTATTATATTTATTATTTGTAATCTTGGTAAAGAGATTTTTTTTATAAGATAAAATAAATGGTATATATATATGTGTGTGTGTGTGGGGTCTAATTACAAAATAGATGGGATTTTTTGTTTCAAAACTTCGTAAAATAAATAAAAAATTATATTGTGAAATGAGATTTCTCATAAAAAAAAAAATTCATTTTTAAATCTTTTAAGACTTTTTCCATCTATTCACATTCCAAAACACTAAAGTCTACTTTTCACCTATTTTAAATATAACTATAACTGAAAGATAAAATTTTGTCCCCATAGGTTTAATTATTTCCTTCTATGTACATATAGACACAATAATGAATAGCAAGACATTTCCTTCTTTAGATTTTTATCTAATTTGATTTTCAACTTTGCATTCAATAAAATAGTAATGCTAAAATAACTTGTATGCATTGAAACGGGGAATTCCTACATTTACTTTCTTCCTATGCAATTTTTCCAGAACACAAATTTGACAACTTTCCTTTCTTACTTTACATAAATTATATAGCGCCACTTATTCATCTGCACAACATCATATTAAGTTAGCTCAAGAAGACTTGAATCTCTCCAAGTTTCAAAAGACCTACATTCATTCACATTGAAACTTAAATTTGATGAAACTCCCAATTAGTTTTCGACTTCAACATGTGAACTTGAAAAGATAACAAGAAAATCTACATAGGCCAATGGGATTTCCACCCAACCATAGGGTTGTAAATTCAACCCACCCCTGGGCTAGGGCTAGGTACACATACACTTCACATTTCTCATAATAAAACACATATAACTTTTATATACTTACAAATCTTCACAAACCATAACATCTTACAAGCTACAAATTTTCTTCACATCACAACAAGTCTTTTTAAAACCCTCACAAACACAACAAAGAAACACAATGAATTTAAACATTTTCTTTTTAGAAGACCTCATTTATATCATACAATATTGAAACACATTTATCTACAAAAAATCTTGCAAAAAGAGGTAAGACCCTACCTTGTGAAAGCTATCCAATAATGGAAGAAATTTGGTGTAGACTTATCCAATCCTTCTCCTCTCAATCCCTTCCTTTCTCAACTCTCTTCTCTCCCTTTCCTATCTTCCTTTATCCTCCTAAAAAAACACTACCAAAAATGAAACTTTTAAAGAAAGGCCAAAAAAGACAACAAGATAAAAAAGCTCCCTCTCCATTCTAAGAGAAGAATCCTAAATAGAAAAGGGAAAAGAAAATTCCTTTTCCAACTACCCAAACCAAATAACCATCTCTCATTTTTACCACTCTTAAAGAATGGGGATTTTAAGGAGGTTTAAATCACTTAAAAAGGTATTTCCTAGGGGAAAATTAAAACTATGAAAACATAATTTAATTTACATAAAGAACTCATAAATCACAATAAGGTAAACATACTATGAGATAACCCATAAGGTAATAGAAATAAAATTTCACATAAATACATGACCATACAACACATTAAACCGCACAAATGATGTTTCACAACAATACATCACATGATCTTATTTTTCCATACAAGATACTTGATATGTATAGAAAATTCAGAAACTAGAAACCGGCTTGCGGTGTCCCAAGACTATGAGTCAAAACCATAAACCATGGAAAAACTTCAAGGCTTCCAAATTCATGAGGAAGCAATTTGGAATCGAAAGCAACTTATTTTACACATCAAACTTTTCTCTTATGCATCATAAATTTATTCATAATAGTCAAATCGATCAACTTCCCAAATCGAGGTGCTCCATTAGAGTATTCAATGTTGTGTCATAACATCTATATTGGGAAGATGCTTTATAACTCCCAATTTTGATTTTTTCAATGTAGCCTCCCCATTTAATGCTTTTTTATACTATATCTTAAGTATTCAAAATAATAAATAATAACCAAATAATGTCCTTGCTCTCACATGAGTGTCTCATTTTTCCCTCTCCATTATGTGTGAAGATCATACATTATTTATCATCTACATATAAATACCATTTACAAGGCTTAGGATTTGCAAGGTGAATGTCACATCCAATCCCTAACAATTTGGGCATAAGTTTTGATTATGTGAAGAAAGCTAATAATTGCATGCTTTTTTATTGTTTTCTAGGAGAGTACAAAAGAATCAATATATCCTTTTTAGAGACAATATCCTTGTGAGTGTCTTAATATTTACCTTCTATGTTGGCTAAGAATGTCTACATACTTCAAAATGCATGCTCATGTTCAAATACATCAAAGTGGAAGCAAACTACAATGTTGAAATCAGTTGATACCCATTTCATTTCTCACTTAGTTTTGTGCTCATTTCTTAATGCAATATTGTATTAACAAGTGATATACTCTTTTGCTAAGGATGACTCACAACCTACTTCATATCCATCAATGTTCCACCCCCATTAACACTTATTTCAAGACATTCATCCCTTCCTTGAGATTGCCACATTATCTCCATAGATCATTCTTGCATGACTTGGGAGCTATCTAGGTCAAATCTCGAGGAGGGAGAGAATGATCCTTGAACCCTAAGACTCCAAATTCAAATTTTCACTTTCCCATCTCTTTTAGTAGCCATTATGAGCTAACTTGGCACATATTTCACAAGACATGTTGCTATGCCATGGCATTTAAAGGCATTTAATGAGCACTTAATTTCATCTAATGAGATACATGTTAAGAGGAAAATAGTTAGAACACACTTCGATTTTAAAGAGTTTTAAAGGAATAAAAATCTCCATAATTTTCACATATGCAACTTGCATGCTTGTGAATGTTGTCTTTAGTATTTTTCATTGTCATTGATTCAATTCACTTAGGGATTTGACCTAGGAGAAGCTATTCACCTCACAAATCAGCAAGCTCATTAAGGGTATTTCTAGGCACCTCCTTGACAAATTCACATATCTAGAAGGAATACGTGTACATCTCATCCATTCAATCCCAAGTGACACATATATTAATTATATGAGTTAGATTAAATTCATAATAATTAGAATTGAACCCATAAAGATTAGATCAATCTACATCTTCTCTAACAATTTAGAGTAAAAAATTCTTTAACCAAAACAATTAATTTTGTAACAATAATAAATAAATTTAAAACAATATTAATAATAATTATTTATTTTTAGATGTAAAACTAAATATACCTCCCATCTCTCTCAACTCTAATATCCAAATTAATTTGTATTTAATTACACATTATTTAATTAACCTAATTATTTATGCAAAGCATTTAAAGCACTTTTTAACTTAAAATAGTAATTTAATAAAAACGAACGAGCGAGCTCGTTTAACACGGCGTCGACAGATTTAAATACTCCACCTAATTCAAATTCATCCTACATTAAATAAGTTGTCACACCGTCCAACAGACAACTCATCAAAATCTGGATGGTAGCCACGAGCTTTTCAACTTTCCAAAACCCATATTCAATATGCATTAAAGGAAACTTAAGTTTGCCTGATTATCTTTTCCGATTTTAATAATTTACCAAAACCCCTCACAACTCCTATAAATACCGCAAAAACCCACGAGAAGAAACACGAAAGAGAAAGCAGCTAACCAGGTTAGGCGAGTGAAGCAAGGCGCAACAATTTCTTGCTATCATGGAGACGAAGAAAATAATATTCGCCTTTGTACTGCTGGCGATTTTATTCGCTGTTTCATTAGAGGTCTCCACTGTATTTGCTTTGTCTATTCCAATCTTTCTGTCTATGGCTTTTCTCCCTTTTTAAAACTAACGTTGTTTTCCTGTTTTTGTATTTAGGCCGCTTCAAGTGCAGCAGATACTGTTGTTGGAGCGCCTCCCGCACCAGCTCCCGTACCAAGTCTGACGAAAAAACGTAGGCTTGGCCGTCTTTTTCCGTTTCCATATGGTGTTATTTTAGGGTTTAATGGATTGATCAGAGATAATAACGGTGCTATTTCTTTGCAGAGTGCGGTGATAAATGTCAGGTGAGGTGCCAGAAAGTTCAAGCTCACCAAGATCGCTGTTTGAATTACTGCAACGATTGCTGTATGTTATGCAAATGTGTTCCCAGCGGTCAGTATGGGAACAAAGATGAGTGCCCGTGTTACAGAGACAGAAAGAACTCTAAGGGCGGTTCCAAGTGCCCTTGAGACTAGCGTACACTCACTTTCGACTATTTTGGGGAGCTGGCGGTCATATGGGAGGCTACTGTAGGATTTTTAGGTATAATAAATGTAGATCTGTCGTCATCTTTATTTTCTGTCAATCATATTTATGGTCTGTCAGTAGGCCTAAACAGAGATGTTGAGTCACCATGTTGATAATGGTTTCATTTGGAGTGTAGTCAGTATTACTGTATTCTGCATGCTGCAGAGACACCGGCATATTAGAGAGTTTGTTTACGGTAAGTGATTTGGAGTGGAATCTATGTTTTGGGGCCATCATCGTATCTTTGTAGAAAATAATATTTACATTTATATAATATTTATCATGAAAGTTGGATAACGTGGTATGTAATAATGAATAGTGCGAGGTGTTTCGTACTGTACAATTGTCGGGCTTATGTCATTAAATTTCTTTCTTTGTTAAGGAAACTACGATACTTTTATTGGGTATTAAGACCGTGTTTATAACAGCCGGATCGATGTCTCGATGTCTCTCGTCCAGTTTAGGGGAGAGGATTCTTGAGCATTTTAATTTTGGAGAAAATTTCAAAACATTATCAAATTTTTATAACAGTTTATTTGGCAATGTCCTTGTTTATAACTAAGGTTTCAGGGTTACATTATCAAATATGATGTCACATGAGTGTGTTTTTTGTCAAGGTGTCTAAAAAGGTCCCAAAAAAAGTGAGACTGCTACTTGTACACTAAATCATGTTTTATTGGTACCCTATGTGATATCACATGATTTGTTGCTTTTTAGATCTAAGGAATACGTATTATTCAATATTATCAAATATGATGCCACATGAGTGCTTGAGGTGGTCTAAAAGGTCCAAAAGTGAGGACTACATTTGTGCACCTTAGGGAGAGGACCCAGTAGTTGAGCATGTTTCAATAGTTGAGAATGTTTTTGTTAATATAATGCCCAATAGTTGTTTATATAATGTCAATAGTTGTTTATATAATGCCAATAGCTGTGACTTTACTACCCATAATTAAACAAAATGTATTCTTTTGATCTAAAAAGCAACCAATCATGTGATGCCACATCAGCGCTCAACTACTGGTGATGTGAATGCACAAGTATTGGTAAGGGGGTTAGACGGTGCCTTTTTGGACACCTTGACAAAAAGCATGCTGATGTGGCATCATATTTGATGATGTGGCCCCGAAACTTTTGTTATAAGCAGGGGGCTTGCCAAGTAAGCTGCTGTAAAAAAATTGGAGTGATTTGAAATTTCCAAGTAGGATTTTGAGGAACGCCGGGTTAGGTGCATAACCATCGGGTCCCTCTCCCTAAATCATGTTTTATTGGTACCCTATGTGATATCACATGATTTGTTGCTTTTTAGATCTAAGGAATACGTATTATTCAATTATTGGTAGTTATCATCAACACAAACGATTTTAAAGTCACAACTATTGATTTATTATTGTTAAAAATATTGGACATTAAATCAACAAATGTTATTACAACTATTGGAATATGTTCAACTACTAAGTCCTTTCATGTTAAGAATTAAAAGTTTTTCACAGCTCATCAAAATGGACAAGAGTATTTTAGACAGTTGATAAAAATAAAGTTTTGACTATTTTTGGATTTTATTGTTTGACTGATATAGATTGTATTTCATAATCATTAGGAAAATATTGACAATGACGATTGTATTTGTTTTAAAAAAATTACAAAGTGAAGTCTAAAGATCATAATAGTGTAAATGAAATCAGAAGCTATTTTATAAAATGTCAAAAATTGATGATTTTATTAATATTTTTTTACATTGAGTGAAATGTGTTTAGATTTACAAAATGAAATAGATTATAAAATTATAAATAAAATCAGAAGCTATTTTATAATTAAGCTCTAAATAATCTAGTGCTACTCTGTAAAACAATTAAATTTAGAATGAATAAAATGTGTACTAAATTATTAATAAAGTGAAATTAAATTATACAAATAAATATTTGTGTATGGAGTATTATGTTCATAGATATAAAACAAGATACCAAAAGCTTCTTTAGATGTTCAATTACTTTCTTGGAAAGTACTTCATTGCCAGCTGTCCATAGGTAGCAGGCTAAAATGTATCAGGTTATAACCAATTAAATGTCCTTTTTATAACCAATTAAATGTCCTTTTTGTTCAAAAATATAAGATATTTGGCACATTTTTTGGGATGCCAGCTTTTTGTTAAAATGATATAAGCAAAAAGAGTTCAAATTGCTCAAGCTCTAAGATCTCAATTTTGATTTTGCCTTGGATTTGTTGCTGCGCTAAGGCAACGGAATTTGTTGTTCATTGTAATGTTGCTGCCTCCAGTTTGCTACAACAAGAATGTAATCCATTGAATGGTTGATGCTATTGCTGTTTATGTAATTGTTGCAGCTATATTATTGGCTGTTTTTATTATTATTGCTGCTGTTCTGTAAGTTTGCTGCTGCTGGTGGCATTTTGATTTCGTTCTCTGCAGTTTATAACTGCATTTAAATCTTTGTATCTTACAATTTTTTTCAATATATAAAAAAAAACACACTAAATAAATAGAAAAATAATAATTGAGAGTATAAAGAGACACGAATTTTAAAATAAGATTGTATATAAAATATTTCAAAATCCTCCAGGAAATTAAGAAAGAGCGGAACTCACTATTCCAAGTCCATAAAAATAATTTGTGGGCATCGAAGACTCTTTGCAGGTTACCGAGGATAATTTTTGCATAAATCGAGGTACTCTCCATAGTGTTTGTAGATGGGCACAACAAAGATCCGCAACTTAATGAGAATGACGTGCATAGGTGATGGTGGTTGCTAGAACTTGCAGAACTCGATGCCGTTTACATGCACACCATGCAGATATTAATACATGTTCTCATCATGTATCACTTGAGAGTAGTTGAATATAACTTTTTAGGGGAACCGTTGATTTAATTTTTATTTTAAATAATTGATTTTGATATGGCTCCCTTTCTTACAAACTTCGAAAGGTTTGTAAAATTGAGTTTCTCACATAGATAGGTAAAAAGTATTAAGGACAAATAACATAAATCATCAAGAGGTGGAGACTTTAATATTCACTCTTAGAAAATTGAGATCCTTGATACTAGTGATTGTCCTTCAATTCATCCATTATCGGCTTCATCTTTTACAAAAATGGAGTGATATTCATCTTATCCATAACCTTATATGATTGACCAATGTAGTTTACATCTGAAGCTGCCGAAAAGAAGAGGATATTAATTTTTGTTTCTTGATTTTCTCAAGTTTTAAATAGAACATTATCATACTAGTTGTATAGTTCAACATCACCTATTTCCTAAAAGAAGAGAAAAGCCACCATATCATCTTGATTACTAACAATATTATTCATGTTACTCTCTAAGTTATCAATCTTTTATATCAAAACACCCTAAATTTGGTTAGTAGATGGCAAGAAACATACAACTCCATCTTAAAGGAAGGATGAACTTTTTAAAAGGAGAGAGTCATGTGGAAATATATTTTTTAATAGCTGATGATATCAAACAACTTAGTTTAGATATATAGGTGGTTTATAGTAATGGAACTGAATTTTAATATAGGTGGAAATTGTTGAATCATGTTTTTTTTTATTACATATATCCTTCTTAAAGAAAGTAGGAGATTGTAAAAGGGAGACTGAGATGGAAATGATATTTTATATCTTATGATATCAAACAATTTAGTTTGGATATGTAGGTGGTGTTAGGATTCAGGCAGATCAAAGCAATAAACATTAACAATTATATGTAGATTAAATAACCCAAAAATAATAATGAAGAATAACACAAAAGAGATCAACACAAATTTATCGTGGTTCACCCAATATGGGCTACATCCACAAAAACTCAGTCACTCAATGATTTTTTTTTGATACATAAGATAATATTTTATTGATAATAGAAATAGAAATACAAGTGTGCCATGCAGGTAAAAGGGTGAATTGTAAACCCACTAAACACCAACCCTCAAAAGCAACTACAAAAACCATACTAAATATCTAGCCGAACCACCGAGAACCCAGCCAATATTCACAAAACCAAACCTCAATAAAGGCATCAACACAACCATGGCTTCCAAAAACCAGACAAACAAAAACTAGCAATGACTAACCGAAAAATGAGCCACCACCTAGCTTACAAAAAAATTGTTCAACTTAGCGAAATCTTTAAATTTTGCCTTCCATTCCACACTATCAACCACCATTAGCTCGAAGAACTTCTTAAGACAATAGTGACCGTCGCAATCGACCGATGCCACATCAAACCCGGTCCCTGCAAATCCAAAAGGAAAAGAAAAAATTTCATCATCTCCTCTGAGCTCACCCTTTCCATGTCGCAAGGCCTCAGACATCCCCTGCCTTCGATCACCACATGGAGAACCTCGTCAATACCTTCAATCAATTCCACTCTAAACAATTTAACCAGCAACCTTTTTGCTTCTGCCTTCGGCTCCAAATTGTCTAGAAGAGAGGCAAGGAAATGGGAAGAGACGTGCAAATTGTCTCTCCCGTACTCCCTGCACTCCAAATGACTAGAGCCCAACACCATTTTCACTACCACAAGCACCAACGGATCATAATTCAACAAAATCCGTTTCAATCTTTGGTCTGTGACTTCCCTAAAAGAGGCTTGTCTCGTCAACGACTGCAGAGAGATTGGAGTGTCGGCCCCAAACCAAGCAAGGCCCTCCACCAAAACCTCAATGAGAAATTTGGAGCACTTCACCATTCTCCACCCCTCGCCGTAAACACTCGATGGGAGAGATAGAG